>JAHPZR010018785.1:125000-155000 GCA_019787425.1 Platygyra sinensis | reverse complement strand
AGTCATTCTCGGGATCTTTATCAGGAAGACTACTGATCCATGATCACTCGGATTTTAGTGCATCAAAAGAAGCGAGGAATGCACTCTGAGCAGGGATTCGCCGCTCCCTTAGAGGATAATGATCCAAGTGATTTTGGATTATGGGTTGTGATCAAGATGGTCTCGAACGAAATGCACTCAAGGCCGTAGTTCTATAATAGAATTTTCCGGAATCTTTAGACGTTTCTTTTATCGGTATACTAACACTTCACATTCTAGTTACTTTTATTTTATTTTGTGCAAAGTGGACGATATTCTTTTTTAAGAAAATCTTTGCACCCAGCCATCAGTCAATGAGTTTGGTCCTTTATTCACTCAGTGTGCAAACTTTTTCGCTCTCTATGCATTAGTTTTAGAGTGGACAAGATCATGTAAAAATTGACAGAAAAAAAACAACATAAGTTTATGTCAATGTATGTCTTAAAATAATTATAGGAATATGATCTCATCGATCTTACTATTACCTGATTGTTGCAGACTCCCCCATCAAACTCCTTAAGGCTGGCAAGTTCAACAAGAGCAATGTCATCATCGGATTCACAAGAGATGATGGAACAATCTTTGCCAATGGTTTTTCAGGTTGAACTGACTGAATTGATTTGGGATGGGCAGATTGAGTTGCTCATAAAGTTCATTTTGCTATAGTTCATAGAGGGGAATGGTTATGAAGCTCGACAAAGTTCTTTATTGCATGTGTTTGTTCTCATTTTTGGCATTGACCGTGCACAAAACACAATAGCTGCCTACCACTGACCGAGGAACTAAACCAATAGAAACGTGTTGGTTACGTTCTTCATGTATAGTGTATGAGGGCAAGACAAAGATTGTGTACGGTGTGGACCTTCCAACAAAAATCTTGGCATCTTTGTTTGATCCTTTGATGTTTGCCGGGCTTCATAACCATTCCCCTCTATTCACTATGATTCTGCTATGTCATAGGCAATCAAATTGACTTAAAATCTAATCATCGGCACTGTCGAAATGCGAGGTCACTAAATATTCAATCAAAATAGGTGTATCGTTTTCATTCTCCGCCCTTGCCTCATTATACATTTGGTAACGGTGGTAGTAACAGCAGATCTAGTAATAATAACCGTTACAATAAAACATAGCAGTAATGTAGCTCTAACGCTAGCGGTAGAAGTAACAGTTCTGACGGTCTGTCTCATTGATTTAGCAGATGGCTCAGAGACGTACTGACAGACTGACAGACTGACAGACTGACAGACTGACAGACTGACAGACTGACAGACTGACAGACTGACAGACTGACAGACTGACAGACTGACAGACTGACAGACTGACAGACTGACAGACTGACAGACTGACAGACTGACAGACTGACAGACTGACAGACTGACAGACTGACAGACTGACAGACTGACAGACTGACAGACTGACAGACTGACAGACTGACAGACTGACAGACTGACAGACTGACAGACTGACAGACTGACAGACTGACAGACTGACAGACTGACAGACTGACAGACTGACAGACTGACAGACTGACAGACTGACAGACTGACAGACTGACAGACTGACAGACTGACAGACTGACAGACTGACAGACTGACAGACTGACAGACTGACAGACTGACAGACTGACAGACTGACAGACTGACAGACTGACAGACTGACAGACTGACAGACTGACAGACTGACAGACTGACAGACTGACAGACTGACAGACTGACAGACTGACAGACTGACAGACTGACAGACTGACAGACTGACAGACTGACAGACTGACAGACTGACAGACTGACAGACTGACAGACTGACAGACTGACAGACTGACAGACTGACAGACTGACAGACTGACAGACTGACAGACTGACAGACTGACAGACTGACAGACTGACAGACTGACAGACTGACAGACTGACAGACTGACACTAATAAATTGACCTTGCTCCCAATGTGTGGCTTCATAGCTCAGTTAGTAGAGCATCGCACCGGTATCGCGGAGGTCATGGGTTCGAATCCCGTTGAAACCCTGACTTTTTTTTTCAGGCTTCTTCTTTCCAATTGCTTAAGTTGGAAAATTTACTGCGATGATCACTTTTCACATTCACTAATTTCTACTATCCTATTCGTCTTCAGGTATCATGCCAGCTCTTGACCTATCTGAAGGAATGTCAAGGGATTTGTTCGTAGACGTTATCAAAAATCGAACGTGGGTGCGAAATCAAAACTCTCAAATCCTCGACTTGCTAATTTATGAGTACACAGACTGGTCAAATGCCACCGATCCTCATCTCCTACGCCAGCAGTTTATTGACATGAACACAGATGCAAACTTCAAAGCACCCGCTATTCAGTCGGCCAATGAATTTGTAAAGAAAGAATCTCCAACATACTTATATCAACTTGAAATAGCACCTAAAAGATTT
The DNA here is from genome assembly GCA_019787425.1 of Platygyra sinensis. Lineage (NCBI taxonomy): Eukaryota > Metazoa > Cnidaria > Anthozoa > Scleractinia > Merulinidae > Platygyra > Platygyra sinensis. The sequence continues at coordinate 152,565 of JAHPZR010018785.1, read as the reverse complement.
TCACGTAGTCTACTGCCAATACCCTCCTGGTGGGGGATATTTCACGGAGCTGATATTGCCTACACGTTTGGTTTTCCTCTGTTAATGCCGAAGAACTTTACAACTACGGCAGAAATAAACTTCAGCAAGGAAATGATGAGGATATGGGCTAACTTTGCCAAAACAGGGTCAGTATGTCTTTAACAAGAGAAGCAAGAAATTCCTCTAGATCGTAATTTCTCATTTTCAGGTGGTTAGGCTGTTAAGAACACTCCTCAGCATGCTTAGCTAGATTTGTTCCGAAAAACATCGGTACTGGTTGCGTGACTCTACAGGGTCTCTACAAAGTTTCGTAGATCCATCCTGTGCGAAGAAATTTAACAGCATCTGGGGAAACAGCGGCCAGACAAACTACAGCTGTTCCAATAGAACTTAACGTTACTTGTATGAAACCTTTTTTTTTTTCAGATGGAATCTTCGAGGCCATTTGAGAAGGGAAGAATGCGCAGAATTAAGAATGCGCCAAGACAACTTACTCTAGTTAAATGCTACACGTTTCTGCACTTTTAAGCACTTACTGATTGGCCCCAAGGGAACTGAACAGTGAGGCCCTTGAGGTCGAGGGGAACAAAACTCACTACTTGATGTAGGCACCATATTTGGTAACTACCCGGAGCATTACGTGTGAACCTATTTTGCTTGCGGTTAGTGTCGCTGCATTTTGCTTTCGGTGAGCTCTTATATCACTATATATAAATTTTTAGTATAAATCTACTAGCGTTCTATCAGGAATGCTGATCTCTGATTGGCTACGCTACTCACTATCTATTATGTGATAGATAGTGAGTAGCATAACAGTGTGCGCTTATTAACAAAATGACGGCCGTTTCTTGGCGTTTTCGAAGTGTTCAGAAGAGGATTTAGATTAAGTTTTGAACGACTAGTAGATTTATACTAAAACAATTAGATTATTCGCTCTCGATTTCTATCGCGCGATAGTTGACTCGGGCTGCGCCCTCGTCAACTATCATGATCACGCGATAGAAATCTCGAGCTCATGACCTAATTGTTAAATAGTGCTATGCTGTAGTGTAACTACCCGGGCAATTACGTCAGTGCCTACATCAAGTAGTTACCCAAAACTCACATGTTTCCCATAAATGTAATTTTTAAATAAGTAAAGATACAATTTGTTTTCCACGGGAGAACGAGGAAGTTCACAATACCTCCCGCGGGGCCAGTTATTTAGTTCATAGTCATACCTCCCAACTCAAAAAAAGAAAAAAAAACTGCAAAGAAATTGTTTGCCCACAAATTAATATTCTTGCCTATTGCCGCGGTGTCAAGGAGAACGACCTGATCACGAGCGAGTCGAAAGTTCATGTTGTTGTATTCCCAGGGAGGTAGTGAGATTTGTTCGCCCTAAGGAGTCACCGAGTTTTGCTTGCCCTAGGGAGTTAATGTAATGAAATTTGACGCACAACACGTGACCCGTTTTCCTCCAATCGGAAAATGTATTTGAGCTGGGAGGTATAACAAAAGATATTTAATTTGTTTACCATACTAAAAATATCAGTGAAAGAAGCAAAAAGGAAGCCGCCAGCAGTCGTGAGCGCATGTGGTAAATGAAAGTAGCATTTAATAGTTTAAAAAAAAAAGATGCCTAACCAGGGCTGAACATGGCCATGAAAAGAACTAAAAACGTTCTCTGGATTATGGTTTATGCTAAACCAGACTCGGTTATGGGACTCCGATATTTACTTGTAATGATTTTTGCCACGTGCGATAGAGACGCGTGTGTGTTTTTTTTTTGGAAGGGAAGTTAAGGCCATGTTACACGAAGCAATTTTTCTTGCAACTTACAACGCAACAAACGTTGCGTTGCAATTTGCAAGAAAAAAATTCACATGTAACACCCCATTTTGGAACTGCAATTGTTGCGTCGCGAGTTGCAAGAAAAGTAGAACGACCCTCTACTTTCCGCAACATTGCGAGACAAGTTGCTTGCGTGTAACATCCCCCCTGCAACTAGAAAGGATTTTGATTTGTCCTCGTTGCGTTGCAAGTTGCAAGAAAAAATTGCCTTGTGTAACATGGCCTTTAGTATGTGTCATGGCGATCAAAACGCTTGCTATCGGATTATCTCTAACTATTACCATTCAGTGCAGAGTTCAGATCTAATGTCGCAAGTGCATTTCCAACATTGCACTGTACAATCCTTACTTCGATCTCTATATGTGATTTCAGAAATCCCAATAGACCAATGCAGTTAAGAACAAACTGGCCCCAGTACACCGTTGAGCGAGGAGAATACATGGGACTAAGTCCAAATATGACAGTAAGGTACAAGATACGCCCAAATAAGATGGCTTTATGGAATGAGTTTCTACCAAGTCTGGGGGAAACAGTAAAACCAACTACAAAGAGCGATGTACCTACTACAACTGGAAAACCTGACGACCAGAAAGGTACAACAATCAAATACTCTGCATATATCTCATTCGATTGCATGTGTTATTTTTCTTCTTCAGTTATTCTACTTCACAAGTAACTATAAATTAGATAGAGTCCATAGAGTCTAAAATGAATGAGACTCGCCAAGCACTGACCAAAGAAAGTTCTTGAAATGTATGGAAACAGTATAATTTGAAAATGATTATTTTTCTTTCTTTTCCAGATAATATCACGATGGTCCTTGCTATCCTAATAGGAGTGGTTGTTGCTTTAGCTGTGATTTTACTTTCCACATTTTTTAACAGAAACAGAATTAAAAAAGATTAGATTAAGATTAAGTTAACATATAGAACGCTTTTATTTTGACTTTAAAAAAGTAATAGAGGTTTCGCACGGCAGCCATGATGCATGGCAGGAACAATAAAAATATTTTGCACAAGAAAGAAATTTATTTCCCATAGGAAAAAGAATCTATTGTTCCTGCCATGCAGCATGGCTGCCCTGCAAAACCTCTATTGGTTTTGCAAGATACGTATGCTACACTATTGGAAACTCGCGTCTTTTTTCCATCCATTCAGAAGTAAAACCAAAACCTATCGTAACTCGTTGGAACAAGTTTAGATTTGGTTGATTCCGTTGCCTGTACCCTCTGTTTTGGTTTGGTTCACAACGCTCAAAGAAATCAATTATAGTAGATACCTTACTGACAAAATGATGACTGCACGCTTTGAGGCCAAAGTAAAGGGTTGGATCGTTCTTTTGTTTTGTTTGGTTGTTTGTTTCTGTTTTTCTGTCCTGTTTTAGGGGTTGGGGAGGGTGAAATCCTAGAGATCACAGCACTACCAACTGCAGGTTCATAAAAATCCCATGAAATACTTCTGAAAAACCCATGAATCTTTTTCAGGGCCATGAATATTGCATTTCCTAATTTTCATGGCCTCATTAAAACCCATTAATTTTTCATGAAAATTACTCATGGCTCATGAAAATTTTTTTCATGGCCATGAAAAGTAGGTGATGATACAAAAATGAAATTAATGGGTCATGAAAATCTGTTTTCATGGCCATGAAAATTCACAAATAACCAAAGTTAAATTTAATGGGTCATGAAACATGTATCATTAGATTTCATGGTCCATGAAATTGCCATGGAAGTTGGAAACTAACCAGACATGAATTTAATGGGACATGAAAATATGTTTTCATGGCCATGAAAAGTACATGAATATGAACCCAAATAAAATTTAATGGGTCATAAAATAAACACCAATGATTTTATCTGCTAAATTAGGATTTGAAGTTGATAGCATAAAGACCTTATAAGAATAGCTCCTAAAGAAATAAACTCATTAATATCTCTCAGTTTGAAAAAGATATCATGAAGTAGTAATGACCCATTTTGACAGGTACTCATGAAATGATGTCATCAAAACTCCACACCCTTTTTGATAAAATGGTATTTGAATAGTTCCTTGACTGACAGGCGGGTAACTTCAAGATGTCATGCACTAAGAAAAAAAATCCCACCAGTGTAGATAAATTAACAATCAAAGCAAATAAAAAAATGAAAAAACAGAATATGAGGATTGCTTATAAAATTAAACTGCCTCAATTAAAAAAAACACATATATACACATGAAAAGATATACAAGTTTAGGACAATATATTATTAATCAATTATAAAAATCTTTCCTTATTTACATTAAATTTATTACAGGTAAAAGTTGTTAAATGATGAGAAATGTTCAATTGTTCTGATGGCTAGTGGTAGGCAATTCCTCAGGTCTACAATATGATGAAAAAAAGAAAACTTAAAAACATTGGTTTTAAAAAATCTTTCGCCAGTGTTGCTTCACTATTTCTGATGTTATATTTGGGTGTCTTAAAATTTACATATGACAAAATATTGAAATCAATATAACCTTTCAGGCATTTAAAGAAAAAACAAAGAACCAATATTTTTTGTCTACATTCTAAAGGTAAAAGTTTGACAAGTCTCAGGATAACTTAGGTCAGTTTCAGGATAAATTTAGCTGCACGTCTTTGTACACGCTCAAGTGCAGTGAGCTTTTCCTTAGTGAAAGGTGACCAGACCTAAGCATACTCCAGCTCTGATCGATCGAACAAGTGATTTGTATAATTTCTTGGGATTCTATGAATTACATAGTTTATTGTCTGATCACTGATTGCTATTATAAGCCTGATGACACAATTATAAATACCGGCAATGTCGATACGAAGGCCACAACTGTTTACATCCAGTGACTTCAGTTTGCATGACTACTCTATGCTTCCTCTTTCTCATAAAAGGCCAATTATTTTTGCCACTCTGTAGTAGTAAAATAGCTTGAGATAACTATGCACCTCTCCAACTGATATCTGAGTACTTTTCCAGCTAGTGGCAGGTCTCTACATCGTGTAAAAAAGCAGAGTTCTTTCGTGGAATTCAAACATGCCAGAAAGGAGCGGCCATATTGGATTTAAATGCTGCTAGACCCTGGGAACGAGTGTTATGACCCATAATGCAATGCTGTGAAACGCGCGGTTGATTTCAACGGTCAAACGATTACAGCAGTGTAGCAAGCGAATGAAGTTTAAAAGCAACAATATCTGGATCTTTTGGCTCTAGGAACAATTGTAAGTACAAAGAATCACGAGCCTTCTGAATTAAGCCTTTAAAAAGTGTTTTTGATGATCTATACTGCAATGATTTACTTGGATCACTAAACTCGATCTTGCCCAGCCATGGCAAAATTACGAGGCTCCAGCCAGTTTTGATCTTTGTCTTTCTTCTTGTTCATTTCAGCTTGATCTGAAATAATGTTTCTCTTATAAGCTATTGCTTTTATTTTACATGTAGCCTTTTAAGTGATGAAACTGAACAAAACGGATTGTCTGATTTTAATCACATTTTGCTGGTTTTTTTTGTTCTAGTTATTGAAGTACAACAACAACAGCTTGAAGTATGCATTCACAAACAGAATTACAGTGTACATGGTTGAAAAGCTAAGTGAGAATCAATTTACAAACATGAGTGATGATACTGTCAGTATTTCCATCATAATCTGCTGGTTCTAACTGAAGATACACAGCCGCTTCAAGGCAAACATTTCAACTTTGAATTTAAAGCTGTAAATTATATTAAGAAAATATTAGTAAGCGTAAATGTATTGTATGTTACATTAGAGAAACCTTTAAATTTAGGAAATAAAATAATTCTTGAACAGAAACAAGATATTTCAGCTGGTATTTAACCTCCTTTGAATACATGACAAAAATCAGATGATATAAATTTTTTTTAAGTGCAATAAAGGTTAAGGTTGACAAGTCATATTTGTCTTTTGTTGCAGTAACATACTTGATTTTACAAAATTATGATGGAACAAATTGTGATAATGCTACAGATATATGCGTATCAAAATGACTGGAATAATTAAAAGTACTGTGGATATTTAGTTGTTTTGAGTGAATGGACTATTAATGGGATTTTCATGGGTTGCAGCAGTAATCATTTATCCCATGAAATTAACAGGGAGTCAAATTTCATGGACCATAAAAATACCATGAAAAGGTAATTAAAGTGGTGGGAAATTTTTCATGGGCCATTAAAAATTCCCCGTTAAGGGGTTTTTCATGGGCCATGAATTTCACATGCCATTAAAATTCCATAAAATTGACACCATGAAAATCTAGTGATAATTTTCATGGTGTGTTTTCCAAAAACATGAAAATCCCATTAAATTAAATTTCATGGCCTCATAAAATTTAATGGTATTTTCATGGGTTTTTAATGTATTTGATTTAAAAACGAAAATTTCATGGGCCATTAATTGGGAATTTTTAAGAGCATTTTCATGGGGATTTCATGGGATTTTTAATGCTTTTTCCATGGGATTTTCATGGGAAATATCCCATGAATTAAACCATAAAAAACCTGTTAAAATGACATGAAAATCTTGTGATTTTCCCATTAAAATATTCACAAGATTTTAATGGGTTTTGGTTTCATAGTGCAGTGAGCCGATTAAAAACTAACTTCTACGGGCATTTTTCTGCGAGAAAGGCAGCAGGTAAATGAATACATCACAAAGACTATTTTTATGACGTGATCAATATTTAAGCGGCAATAGAGCACTTTGTCCGTGTTTACATAGCCTCATCTCTGAACACGAGCAGAGTTGGGAGAATTCGAGACAGTTAGCAAACCCAAGACGCAGTCGAGGGTTTACATAACGTTCGAGAATTCTCCCAACACTTGGGGCACTGTCACGGTCTTTTAGCATCATTTTACAATGCCGAAATATGTTTCTGCATCAGTGGAAACACAAAACTAATGATGCAGTTTTGTTACCTAGGACTTTATCACAACACCGAAACCATTTATTGCTGCCTATCACTTAGTATGGCAAGAATGGAAATGGATTGAAATTTGAAAAAAGCAACCAGTTTTTTTCAAATTCTAGATCCATTCCTTGAAAATATTGCCAGAAATTCATTATGCTCTCTGAGCCACCATTCATTTGATATGTTTCTGTTAGTCCATATGAGCATTTTGGGGACGAGTAAAGGTACCTGGTAAAGATTTCAGCAACGAATGAAGCTGAAAACAGCAAAACTCCTGTGACAGTGCTCTATTGCTTTTATAAAATAATCTCTAAAATACGCGTGAATCTAAAACCTCACAACCGTGTTAAAACCTATCGACCAATGGGAGCGCGCGTAATAGCTCATTTATTTTATAAATCACTGTATAATAATATATAGATATAAACATGGGTGAGATTATGCCACATTGAATAGCATTCGCAATGCTACCAGAAGAGGTAACTCTTGTGCTATGTGCACTTTTACATTTTATTGTGAGCACGAGAGCATATCGTTCATTGATATTATGGCATTACGCTACTTTTCACTCTCAAGATTGAATTGTGGGAAGTCTGAAGTCCAATCACTAGTATTAATAAGAATCTAGGAACACTTTTAATAGCTAGATTTCTTAAATAATGAACTCCCGAAAAAGTTAAATGCAACCCTAATGTATATAACTATTTATACAATAACAAAATCAATGCGCGCGCTCTGATTGGTCAATCAGCTATGGTTTATTGTGCCGGTAAACCCATGGAAAAATCGCGCGTCTTCTGAATTATTATATAAAAGCAATAGACCACAAGTTTCTATGGTTTATAGGCTGATAAACCACTTGGGATGTTGGCAGAACACTCGAAGAATTCGTAAATCAAAATTCTTTACAAATTCTTCTCGTGTTCTACCAACATCCCGCGTGGTTTATCAGCCTATAAACCATAGAAACTTGTGGTCTATTGCTTAAATAAAATTCTAGCGATTACATAGAGCCGAATAAACTTAACTTATAATACACACTTTCCGAGAATAAGGGGTGATGCTCGATATACCAAGTCAATATATGCACTGTTGTCTCGTTCTTTTGTGTGAAGTCTATTGTGTTACTGTGTTAGGGATAAGAATCATTGTTGTGGTCTTTGTGACGTAACTCTAGACTTGCTATTCACTTGGTATATCGTGCACCAGCCAGAATAAGCAAACGGGCGTAAATAACAAAAATAATGTTTAATTAGGTTCAAATCGGGCCAGAAGTATTCAAATCAAATTGTATTCGTAAACGCACACTGTTCACGTCATCTAGCGTTACTCTTGCTTTGCACTTTGGTTTGATAGTGGATATCATCATACCCTGCAACAAAGGACACGAGGCAGTCCAAGGCAAAAGTCTTGTGGCTTTGCATTCTATTTGTTTTTTATTCTACCCTAATACTCCGTTTTGGTAGGATTATAGACGATGGGGTCCACGTGACGGTCAAATTTGCAAGCGGGTTCCATATCAAACTACATGATTGCAAAATGGAAAAAAAACAACAACAACAACAAAACAAAAACAAAACAAAACAAAACAAAACAATACAAAAGAAGCAAACAAATCTTCCTGCTCGACAGTTCCTTATAAGTCTGCTGTGAAAATAATTAGGATAGATTAAATCAACAATAGTAGAAGGAATGAAAGTCAAACGAGTACATGTAGGGTCGATGATAAGCTGGTTGAGGCCAATATCATTTCACTTGACCTTCCTTTGATTGAATATTACACTTAAAACCCCCCGTTTAGAAGAAAGTTTTAAGCTCTCGATATTCAATTGACCAAGATACTCCAAAATCACCGTCCATGAAATCCGGCGGACAATCAGTACGAATACTATAATTAGTATTGGTCGGTAAGAGCTTTTAAGCGTTATTAATTGTAACCAACAGGTATTTCTTCAAATCTTTTTGATATTTTCGCAAGAGATAGAACTTTCTGGCATTGGTTTTTAGGTTTGTGATTTATATTTTGGGGGTCTGCACGTAGAAGACGTTTTTATTGACCACAAATCAAAGTTTCATTGAGTAACACTTGATTCTTCATTCATGTCACACACGAGTGATTCGAACCGCCCACATTAACATTTCTAAAGGCGTTGTTTGCTTTATGAGCTATAAAGAAAAAAAATAAACTACCAAAGGTGTTTCGTTACAGACAAGAAACTTTCATGTCGTCTTTGGGCAAGAATGGGTTATATTTGAAAAGTACGAAATTGTATTTTTGTGCGGCCCCCACAAAAGTAAACCGTACAACTCAGGGAAGCTGTGCCCGTGTTCTCTTTGTCAAATAATCATTTTCGGACGAGTTGAGACACATTCCTTTTAAATCAACTGTTTTCTCCGATTCTTTGCGGTATTTACTCTTAATTTCAATGTTTCGAACTACAGAGGAGCACCAACATGACGTCTCGATACAAAGCCCACTTCTCCGAATAACGTGCGAATAAAAAAGGGGGAAGCCGAAAGTCTTGCTGAAATGTCAATTTTCTATCATATCCCAGATTCTTGACATGACATGATGTATTTGATTGAATGGTTGCGATTTTTTGATTGCGTGACAGTGAAAACCAGCACCACAACTAATTTTATTGTACAAATGATGAAAAAGATCAGTAGCGCGGTGATTAAACAGACTCACAGTGTATGACTCAGTGACATACTGTCGATATAAATTACATACTACAAGAATGCCAATACTGACCTAGCATTGTAGGTGATTCTGTCTGCAATTTTGAGAAAACAATATCATATCATGCATAGTGCAGCTGCATTGCAGAGAATGTCATTACGCAATGAGTAACCAGTGTCTTGAGGGTTGTCATATTTGACTGAATACATCAGTTGGTGCATTGATTAGATTCATTGAAGGAGCATAGTAGACCACAGTGAGTAGAAGTACTATCGTCCGTGCATTGCTATGACCTCTTGATGTGCTTACTACACATTCTGTCATTCTGCATTTGCTGCGGATTATCAGTGGCTTCTGTGGTCGTTAATACGGCTTATGGACCCGTCAACGGGTCAGTAATATCACTATCGACGAGCAAGACAGTTATAACCTACCTCGGCATACCGTTTGCCAAAGCGGAACGTTTTGAATATCCGGTTCCTCCGGACAAGTGGACTTCAACACTGCAAGCAAACAAGATTGACAAGATCTGCCCACAGCCTAGTCTGCCCGGTACGCCGCCGAGTAGGCTCTCGCTTATGAGCGAGGATTGCCTTCTGCTAAATGTGTATGTCCCAGGCAATGCCACAAGTAACTCTCAGCTTGCAGTTATGTTGTGGATTCATGGCGGCGCTTATATCATTGAAGATACTACATCTTACGACGGTAGCGTGCTGGCCACCGAGGGGAACGTGATTGTTGTCACGGCTGCTTACCGTTTGGGAGTTTTGGGATTCTTGAGCTCGAACAGCGACAATCTGAAAGGAAACTACGGCATGCTGGATCAGATAGAGGCCATGAAATGGGTGAACAAAAACATTGACAGGTGGGTTAGTCGACTGCTTTTATTTTCTCCTTCTAGAAATATTCTTTTAAGCGGGAAAACCTTGCTCAAAACCAATGTAATTAAGTTCCAAAGTATAGCTAATGGCTCTCTTTAATTAATCTTGCTGGGGTTTTATATATCTTTCAGTTTAAATCTTTTGAGCGTCGTCATGTTTACTTTATGGTAATTTATGACACGATCTCAATATGGAGATATTGAGGGCAACTACTTGTTGGAACTTTAAGTAGTCATCCGAATATAAATTCTAAGCGATTAGAGGTCTTTTTATCCTCCAGAGTCACGCAATTGTGCACGTTGATGGACAAAGCCTGACCCCAAGTCCAAGGACCACCTCAATGGACTACCCAAATGGATTACCCTAAACTGCACTCTCCCTGAAAACAATATTCCAAATGAGTACTTATTATTCAGCAGTGTAGCAGCTGTCGTAAACTGCTTTTGTTTTATCATTGTAGCAGCTGCAGTTTTTGTTTTTAGGGCTAGGGGCATTGTTTCTGTTGTTTGTTCTATTGTACTCTCAAAGGGTTGCAAGCCATTCATGCATGTGAGACCTGCTACATCACTCACTGCTACATCACTCACTATATTTAATGCTGTAAGCTGCTATACCTTGCTTATTTTTGTTATGGAACCACTGAACACAAAATAGACAAGTAAGCTCCCCTTTTTCAGCAAATGACTTAAAGACGTTGCGGGTGTTGTTTAGAATGTTCCAAGCTCAGGATACTCTGACTGAAATAAAATAATTTTTTTACTGGCTGAGTGAAATAGCTGAGAAACGGCAGTCAGCTTAATATAGCTACCAGTGGCGTGTAAGAAAACTTGTTATATTCTTACACTGTATGATGAAATTATGTCTATTAATTGCTCTGAAACATATAAAAGTTAAGATCCAGTTCTGCCACTGCGAATGCGCTATTCCACTTAATTTTTTGACACCAGTAGCCATTGTTTTTCTCAAATGTGTTGTACACATCCAGATTCAGCCTGTTTGCTTGCAAAATTATTTTGGATCAAGTACATGTAGGGGCCATTTATAGATGGATAAAGAACTGAATATCCACTTTCTTGTTTTTCATGTCAAAAATGATCTTTATCACTACAGAATTACTGTTCCTACCTGGAAGGTTATAAGTATTCAGCCGTCGTTCTTGTCATGTCCACTCTTTACCTTGTGCATGTACTTTGGCTGACTGAATCGCATGGAACAAGCGGATTCACAATCATTGTGTCAGAGTTTCCTGGAATTCTCTGGCCGCAGGAGAAAGTATCCAAGAGAAGTCTCGAGTTGGAGTTTAAACGTTTTAATGAACACAACTGAGATTACAAGGTCTTCGCAGGATCGCGAGTGAAGGCTAACTGAACTAACAACGCTTCGGTTTGACAGAAAAAATGGGAGTGTATATCCGGACACGTTTACATACTTCTATAGTGAAAGCTTAGATTACATAATTGCGTAACGTGAGTCCCAGTCCCCGACACCCTCCCCCATGTATGTTCCTGGAAGGGACGTACATGTTTCTTCTTGGACTGGGTACAAAGCTGAAAACGAAACTAGAAAACAGCGATAAATATAAGACTAGGGTAACTGTTCGTTCTCTGGCGGATTGAAAGATAATAACGACCTAGTGTCAATGTTTACTGTTCAGATTGTTCAGCGATTTGTTGTACACGTACAGCAGCTGCAGCTGCAGCGTCTCTCCGTGGCCTTGGATTGTAATTGAACTCCGGTGCTGTCGGGTTTAGTGTGGAACTAGGCTGCAAACGCGTTAACTCCAAGGGATACAGATGCTGAATTGCACGTTCAAGGGTTTCTTTGCTTGTTTTCAGACTGGCACCTCTAATAACACCATCTCGTCCCTCGATAAGCTTTGTAACGACTGCAAGTTTCCACTGATTCCGGTTCTTCTTGTCGTCTTGGATTATGACGACGTCTCCAACGTGTGGGTGGTTCGTTTGATTTCCTCCCGCCTTACGGTGACTTTCCCGAAGACTTCGGACGTATTCGGCTGTCCATCGTTTCCACATGACTTCCTTACACTTTTGCAGGAATTTAGCTCTTTTTCTTAAATCCTTTTCTGGCAGATGGTGTGGTTGCAGCTCGGGAAGATGGTTCGAGTCGAGGTGCAGCATGGAGTTTGGTGTTAACACTGGAAGCTGGATATCTTCGTCGAGATAGGTTAAAGGCCGGTTGTTGAGAGCTACTTCAACATCGAGAACTACTTCTTCTAATTCCGCCCAGCGGAGCGTTCCATTTCCAATGGTCTTGTAAAATGCTGCCTTGAAAAGGCCAATTAGGCGTTCAAACTGACCTCCCCACCATGGGGCGCGACTTAGGTTAAATTGCCACTTGATGGTTAGGCCAGCCAGGAGGTCGTGGAACTTTTCATCCTTTTGCACCGTTTTCAGCCATTTGTCAGCGGCTTTGAAAGTGGATCCGTTATCTGAATAGATTATCTCCGGTCTCCCTCTTCGCGCAATGAATCGTTTTAGGCTTCCTATGAACTCGGACGTTTCTAGGGACTTAAGCAGATCAAGATGAACAGCTCTGGTGAGGCTGCAAGCGTACAAGGCCAAATATGCTTTGCTCTCGGTTTTGGCCCTCGGTGTGTAGCGAATCGGACCCGCGAAGTCTACACCTATTACTTGAAAGGGTCTGGAACCTTGTGTTCTGCTTTTGGGTAGATTTCCTGGCGGTGGTGCTTGGTATGCTCATGCTCGAAACCTTTTACACCCGTAGCAGCTACCGCTCAACTTCTTGACGTGGCGTCGTAGTCGGGGTACCCAGTATTTCTCGCGTACTTTCGCCATGGTGAGCCCGATACCTCCATGTAGAGTAGCTAAGTGAGCATTGAAGACCAACTTGGCTGTGAAGGGGTGATCGTCTGGGAGGTAGATTGGGTATTCTCCTATAATTCTTCCTCGGCATTCTAAGACATGCTTGTCGTTGTACTGGAGGTTTAACTTAAGTTTGTCCGCTTGAAAGTTGGGTTGCTGTTGAGCAGAGTTTTGAGTCCTCTTGATCCACCATAGCTCTTGATGCTGTATTTCTTCAGTACTGATTGGACCCGTCGTTCTGTTTCTTGCCTGATTTCTGCAGTTGTGAACAAACCGCCACACCCATGCTCCAATTCGCAGAACTCTTGGTAAGGCGTGGCTGCTAAGCATGTGATCTAAGGCGTCGTGTTTAGGAATAGCAACGGAGAAAATTTCTCGGTTTACTTTGGCTTCTGCCATGGTTTCAGCTGTAGGTTCTAGTATAATGTCAGGTGGCCAACTTGAAGGATCACTAAGCCAAGTTGGACCATGTTTCCAGAGATGGCTATCTACTGCATTTCCTCCTCTACTTCCCAGGTCGGCAGGATTATCTTCCGTTGGGACGTGATGCCACTTGACTTGGTCGTGTTGCTGGATCTTGTGCACTCTGTTTGAAACAGATTGCCGATACTCTCCTTGACCCTTGACCCAATAGAGCGCTACGGTTGAGTCCAGCCAGCAGTGAGTTTCATGTGGTAGGAAGTTTATGGCCGCTTGTACGTTTGCTACGAGGTTCACGGCCATGTGACCAGCGACCAGCTCAAGTCTTGGTATTGTAAGATTCTTCTTGCCGAGTCTTGACTTTGCGCAAACGAGTTGCTGGGTGACTCCTTGATCTTGATGGACAATGGCGTAGACTGCAGCACTGACTCCCTTTGCACTAGCGTCGCCAAATGCATGTAATGTGAGGCTCGAGATCGGTTGATGATAAGGAGCGAGTGCCCGTGGTACTGCTAAGTTCTCAGTCAGTGCGCTGTTCCAGTCCTTCCAACGTTTAAGTAGCGGTCCTGGGAGTTGAGTGTCCCACGGAATCTTGTCGTCACAGATGTCGCGATAAAGCTGTTTTCCGATGAGCATTACTGGTGATGCAAGACCAAGAGGGTCATAGATCTTCGCAAGATGGGACAGCACACCTCTCTTGGTTATTTCGGTCTGTGTGATTTGAAGAATTACGCTGATCACGTCCTGTTTTCTATCCCAAGGAACACCTAGTAGCTTTCCTTCGGACGGTTTGGCTCCTCCGAGTTGTTGTTTAGCGTATGTTAATTCTTCTTCACAAGGTGAGCTGCTGATTGCTTCTAGGTCTGGTACATTTGAGTGCCATTTGTGAATAGTGAACGAGGCATCCTTGAACACTTCTGCGGTGATAACTTTCTTTTCTGCGGTGATTTCCACGTTCTCGCCACCAGTCATCAGATCATCAACATACAGGCCATCGCAGATTTCCTTTATTAGCTCAGGGTATTGGCTTTCCCATGTGTCCAGATGCTGGTTAATTACTCCACCGAGGAGGAAAGGAGAGTACGTCATTCCGAAGACAGCTCGTGTGAAACGTAGGACAGAGGCATTACTGCTGTTTGGGGGTCTCCAATGAAAGCGCAGGGAATCTCTCTCTTCGTTCTTTATTTGGACTTGAAGAAACACTTTCTTGAGGTCACCAGTTTTCTGGCTGATGAGCTGTCAAAACGCCTCGGTTTTCACTTCCTTTGGTAAGCCGCAGAGCGAGGTATGGTGTCGCTTACCACAACTTTGACAGGTCGCAGTGCTTTTGCATTCCGATGATTTGTGCGGACCAGTGCAATTAAAACAGAGTCTTTTAGTACCCAGAAAGTCTCTGCGTTCTGTCGGTGAGGTGATTTTTGTGCATTCTGACGGCTTGTGATCTTCTGCTTGGCAGTAAACACATTTTTGTGTCCTTTTCTGGTTTGTTTGAGTCTTCTAATTTGAAGCTGTCAATCGGATTTCGGCGTGTCCATTGTCGAAGGGCTTCAGTAAGTTTCACAAAGTCCCAGGTTTCCCATTCTGAATCGTTTCGGACAAGGTCTCCTCTAATAATGGGCAATTTTTCGAGCGTCAATGAAACCATCCCGTTCACTTCATGGAGCGATTTTAGTGTTTCCAGGGACTGTACGCTGTGGGATAGCTTGTCGTGAAATTCGTGAATTCGTTTGGGGTTTCCGGTCGGTGTGTACGGCAACTCAATAATTTCTTTCACGTACGCTTTCACAATTTCGCTCTGCTTTCCAAATCGGTCTTTTAGGATCGATACAGCTCTGTTGTGTCCTTCAGCTGAATGGGGCAAGGCCTCGACTGTTTTCCTGATTTTGGCGTCCAGCAATTCTCTTAGGTACGTGAACTTGGTCACAGGCGGCACATTAGTTTTGTCAATAGTTTCAGAATATTGACCCCAGAATCTCGGCCAGTCGGCGTAAGTCCCATTAAACTTAGTAATTGCGAGCTTCGGCAGTTTCGCTTCACCAGCTGAGGTTTCCACGGACGACTTTTGGTTACCAGCCTTGATTTGAAGGTCTTCCTGTAATTTTAGCTTCGTTTCGTGAAGTTTGATTTCGAACTGCAGTTTTTCTTCTCGTTCTTGTTTTTCTGCTTCCATTTTCCTGTTGCCCAACCATTCTTCAAGATGTTCGATGTGACTGTCCGCTTCTTCTATTCTTGTGGTAATCGCATCATTCCACTCGTTAATATCTCCATCGTTGACTTTGGCTTCTATCTTCAGTGCTTCAACCGTTCTTCTAGCGCTGTCAACTTCAGTGATAAGTTCCTTTAGATTCGTCAGTTGTCTCTGTATTGCAGACTGCTTCTCGCTCTTGAGGACTTGATTGGCTTTTTCTTCGGCTCTTTCGAGTTGTTTCAGTTTGGTTTTGAGTGCAGATTCGGCGTTTTCCATGATTTTGAGGTTTAGGCGTTGTCGCGTCGCTCCGCAATTTGTTCGATTCGTCAAAGCATAAGGCAAATTGAGGACGTTTAAATTATACTCACAAGTCCCGTCGTGGTCGCCACGTTTCCTGGAATTCTCTGGCCGCAGGAGAAAGTATCCAAGAGAAGTCTCGAGTTGGAGTTTAAACGTTTTAATGAACACAACTGAGATTACAAGGTCTTCGCAGGATCGCGAGTGAAGGCTAACTGAACTAACAACGCTTCGGTTTGACAGAAAAAATGGGAGTGTATTTCCGGACACGTTTACATACTTCTATAGTGAAAGCTTAGATTACATAATTGCGTAACGTGAGTCCCAGTCTCCGACAAGAGATTTAGATTTAAATTGTGCTTTTCTCATAAAAATATTTGGCTGGGTTCCTCTTTCACATTTCAGTACAGTCATGCCTTGTCCAGTTATTATTGGTTTACTGAATTTAAAGCATTATCTTGATAGTCATGATCGGTACGGCTGATAAAAAAAATCGAATGATTAAACTTGATTTGAGTTTATGCTTTTTGGACCATTTTGTGTTCATCGGTTGTTTATGAAGTGCGCCGGTTTTTCAAAATGGTGGCTAGAGGCTCTGAAAGATTAACATATAAGCAAGTTACGTGTAATTTTATTTAATTACACCAGCAGCTTAGAAGATTAAATAACAATTATTTGGAAAGTTTTTAGGGGTAGTCCATTCGGGTAGTCCATGGGCTGCGGGTCAGTGTTTTGCCATTATGCACGGTTTTGGAAACGTACGAAAGCGCACTGGCGTCATAATTTCCCCTTCAAGCTTACATGAATAAACATGAGGGCGCGAGAGATTGAAAAAAAGTCCTAAAACAGATAAAAATTAACGAGTTCTAATTGCTGAAATAGTTTAACATAAACACGAACTTGTGATTTAGAACGAAATTGTATTTTAGTCAAGTTTCCTTTAATTTAAATAAAACTGAATAACCTTGATTAAATATATTTTGCTGTTGAATTTTTACTTTTCAACATGCCATACTTGGTGACATTGAAATGTTGGTCATGACTAATCTTTGTTTGCACAAGGTGGCAAACTACAGTTTAATTTAATTAGAAGAAAGAAAATCTCGTTCTAGATCGTTTGTGGACAAAGCCGAAAGTGTTGCCCACTACCCAATATATGTTTTTTTTTTTAATTTACTTATTCAGTATTCAGTAAAATACAATTGTAGTTATAAATTATAGGTTTGGTGGGGATCCTAAGAGAGTCACTATATTTGGTCAGTCAGCTGGTGGATTTAGTGTTGGGCTGATGCTGCTTTCGCCGT
Source organism: Platygyra sinensis (assembly GCA_019787425.1). Classification (NCBI taxonomy): domain Eukaryota; kingdom Metazoa; phylum Cnidaria; class Anthozoa; order Scleractinia; family Merulinidae; genus Platygyra; species Platygyra sinensis. The sequence goes on along the minus strand of JAHPZR010018785.1, from coordinate 135,172 downwards.
TGGCCAGCGGTTTGTACCAGAACGTTATTTTGCAGAGTGGAGCGGCACCAGCTTTGCCAGCATTTTTGGAAAAAGAACAAGCCGACTTAAGAGCCAGGTAACGACTTCATTCGCCTTCGGTAGTTTTTTTTTGCTGTGCTCCCACAATATGCCTATCTTCAGGTAACATTTAACGTTCTTTTTGTTTAATTGTTTCCATTTTTGTTACGATTTTTAGTTTATTGTGACTTTGTTTATAGATCGATGATTGACTGAGGCTGACTGACTTGACTCACTGACTGACTGACTGACTGATTAATTGAGTGAGTGATTGATTGATTGATTGATTGATTAATTAATTGATTGAGTCATTCATTCATTGATTTGTCTTTTCATTTTCTTCCAGGAGCTTTGCCAAAGTTGTGGGATGTGAGATGGCTTCCCTGAAAAATTGTGCGAAAAAAAAATCATTTCATGACCTCTTAACCGCTCAAGTCAAAGTGTTTGATGATCTCAACTTTTTGAACTTTGCACCGGTTGTTGATGGTTACTTTATACCAGGTAAGTCTGGTAGTCTATGATCAAAATTGCCTTTCGCAAGGACAAGATGAATGCATGATTCAAGATCATCAGTGGCGCATCAAAGGAACCGAAGAATCCATTCAGGGAAAAGGTTCATCGCTTCCTCCGAAGCAGCCTCAAACGAACACATCCCTATGCAGTAAAGTATAATTTATTGGGATTTAGTTTATTGGGATCTCAGGCGGACAGTACATTCACCGGCGAGTTTTTGTTTTTCTTTCGGGCAAAATGGCAGCCTCCTACGCATACGTTCTTAGACTTGTCACGCGTTCCTCCCCACGAACGTTTGTTCAACGGACCGGTCACATCCGTTCGTGACGGTTAGCCAATCATAGCTTCTCTGCCTATCTGTGGAAAGCTGGACTTTGACCGACTTTGACCCAACGCTTCAACACGAGAAATTTATGCCGCAAAATGTTCAAAATTTTCACTTACGTACGAGTTCCACCAGCAACTGCAGACGTACATATTATTTTAGAAGTACCGGCAACTGATAAGATCCACATTGAGGACCGGTGCGGTCTTGCCTGAGCTAAGTAATGGGATATACAACACGCAAAACAGTCAACTGATTCGCACGTAAACAGCTACGTTTTAATTATGTGGTGCCAGAAGGGACAAAAGGCCGAGCAATAAACCTATTCATCGAACTCGAGAAACATAAGCTCAACCAAATTGATGGAAGAAACATCATAAGAACCTCACTACAGAAACGTGTAGCTTTCTCGAAGTAAAGCTACGGCGTCTCCGAAGAAAAAACCCGACGTGGGTAAATATGATATGCGTGATAAGAAGCAACATACGCTCTACTTACAAATAGTTCTAGTGAAACAATCGGGCCCAGCGCCACAATATTAAATGCAGGTAAGCAACATTTCACGGAAAATTATTATTTTCCACATTTTGCCCCTCGAAAACAAATATCATGCAATATAAATGAGCCTAAATAGTGCATAAGCACTGGGCAAACAGCCTGGCAAACAACAGAGATGTCAACATTAACAGAACAGCGGATTGGTTCTTTTAAAACAAAGGTTAACCGCCAGTGAACGGAAGTGGCCTGTCCGTTGAGCGGACGTTTGTGGGCAGAACGCGTGACAAGCCTAAGAACGTCTGCGTGGGAGGCTAGCAAAATGGAGGATAGTTTTTTTTTTTTAAAGAATATTAATGTAATTGCCAAATCATCAGTAATTGAGTCGAATTTCATTTACTGGCAGTTCCCTCTTTACTCATCACCTTAAGGGTAAACATCATTGATAATGTACATTGAGACTTGTGAAGGAAATGCAACAAATATTATGTCATTGAAGGGTTCAGTAACTATTTACGAATCTCGTTTCACCTTGTGCATCTATAATTCTTACAATTGCTCCGGGTTATTGCAGACTCCCCGGTAAAACTCCTCGAAGCTGGCAAGTTCAACAAGAGCAACATCATGATTGGATTCACAAGGGATGACGGAACAGTCCTGGCCTCTGGTGTTCCAGGTTGTGCTGAACTAGCGTAAATTTATGACTTATATTGGGAAGCGTTGAATGCTAATTAATTTAGTTTACCTTGTTATCATAATACGCACACAAATTAGTCTAAAATGTAGTCATCTGAATTGTGTTAAACTCCGAGGTCACTGAGATACCCAATCAAAATATCATTGTCATTTTCAGCCCTTGATTCACTGATTTATAATATATTTGGTAACTATAATAGTAACAGGCGAAATGGTAAGGGCAATTTTTGTAAATAGTGTAAAATAATAAAAATTGAAATCTAACATCGGAGGTGACAGCTGCAACAGTAGCGTAACAGCAACGCTAACTTTAGTAGTAGCAGTACTTTCTGTCTGTCTGATGGCCTGCTTATAGCTGGCGGTTTAGTTGATTGGTTTATAACACCCTAAAGAGAGTGAGCTAACGTGATCCATGAAAACAAATGGCGAGATTGACTGACTGACAACTGACTGACTGCCTGGCCTGCCTGCCTGCCTGACTGACTGACTGACTGACTGACTGAATAAATGAACGAATGAATGAATGAATAAATAAATGAATAACTAACTGACTTACTGACTAACTGACTGACTGACTAACTACATGACTGACTGACTGACTGACTGACTGACTGACTGACTGACTGACTGACTCACTGACTCACTGACTGACAGGTCTACTTACTGACCGACCGCTGACTGACTGACTGACTGACTGACTTACTGACAACTGACTGACCGACTTACTGACCAACGACTGACTGACAACTGACGGACTGACTGACTGACTGACTGACTGACTGGCGACTGACTGACTGACTGACTGGCAACTGACTGACTGACTGGCGACTGACTGACTGACTGGCGACTGACTGACTGACTGACTGGCGACTGACTGACTGACTGACTGGCGACTGACTGACTGACTGGCGACTGACTGACTGACTGACTGACTGACTAATTAACTCACTGATTGACTGGCTGACAACTGACTGACCGACGTAGTGACCGACGACTGACTGACTGACTCACTCACTCACTGAATCACTGACTCACTGACTGACTGACTGCATGACTAACTGACTGACTGACTGCATGACTAACTGACTGACTGACGGAATGTATGATGACTTACTAAGAGAGACTGAGTGAATGAAGGAGTCGCTATTATTGGAGGAAACTTTCTTATGCATTTATTTATACTATTCTATTTCTCTTTAGGTGTCTTACCAGTACTTGACCTATCTGAAGGCATCACAAGGAACCTGTTCGTAGAGGTGATCCAAAATCGAACGTGGGCTCGAAATCAAAACTCGCAAATCCTCGAGTTTGTAATTTTTGAGTACACAGACTGGTCAAACGCCACGGATCCTCATCTCTTACGCCAGCAGTTCATTGACCTAAACACAGATCTAAACTTTAAAGCCCCCGCTATTCAGTCAGCCAATGCATTTGTAAAGAAAGAATCTTCAACATACTTTTATCAGCTTGAATTTGCAGCCAAAAGACCTTCACCTTCTTTTCCGCCAGTGCCTTCGTGGATGGGAATATATCATGGAGCTGATCTTATTTACACGTTTGGTTTCCCTCTGATAATGCACGAGAACTTTACAACTGCCGCAGAAATCACTCTCAGCAAGGATATGATGACCTTGTGGAGTAATTTTGCGAAAACAGGGTAAGTATATATTCAACCAGGGATGCAACGAATTCCTAGTAATAGTTTCTCATTTCCTTTTGCTGCAAGTTCGATGTTTTAAGTGGCAGGTAGATGGTAGTCTAAACAGAACGCAGGGATGTCGGAAACAACAACAAGGTTATTTATTCCACATGAACGCAGTAACTCCACTCAAGACTTCGCAACAAGCACACTCTAGGCTTGTAACTACACTTGGACTTCCGTCACTCTTGTATAAACACAGCCTCTGCTAGATATCCACGTAACTTCTCTGTTACACTTAAACAAACACGACCTATGTCGATACTTTACACGCGACCTTCGTCACACTTCAGTAAACACTACTGACTCACGAGATAATTCTCTCTAAACACTCCTGGGAAAAAACCTCAATCACTACTGGGATAAAACCACCTAAAAACTACACCGATCCGCTTATATACTTTACAGCATAAGCTTCTAGAACTTTCCGGCTCTACTAAATAAAGTAGCATTACAATGTAAAATTATTTACAGCAGCAGACGTAAACAACTAAAATAAAATGCTTAGTCACCGTGACACGAAACTAATAAATATGCAAGAGATTCGAGACTAAATTAGCATATTCGCGAATGTTCCAAGTCACGCAACAATTAAAAGACTTCTCGCACACAATCTACAGATTATTTACAGTTTTTTTATTGGCATCACAAATTTCAAATTACAGGTAATTACACATGAGAGATCTGATTCTAAGAAAACTGTATTGGCGACATGACTCTGCTGATGTCAGTATAGTGTCAGCATAGTGTTATTGAATTTGATCCTGCTCGACGAAATTAAACTACATCCGGGGGAACAGTGCATGGTCAGAGAAACTACAGGTCGAATCTTCGACACTTTACGAGTACTATAATTACTGGATTATAGATAGTTCTTCTATCATATTACGAAATTTAAACTCAGAATAAGGAACCAAAAAGCTATTCTCGATTTTCACCAGTCATGTGACCAAAACTAAAAATCGTAACCATCAAATAGAGTAAGTAAGTAAGAATATGGGATATGGCAGATGATTGCTATATAGACAACTTCCCCGAGAATCAGCCTCCGCTCTTTTTCATTCGCGCGTTATTTGCAGAAGTGTGTCACCAAAATTTATAGAGCTCTGTATGAAGACGCCATGTTTGTGCCCTTCGGAGGGGCACAAACGTTCTTGAAAATAACTTTTGCCACGTTCGATAAAGACGCGTGATTTAATTGGAAGGGAAGTTAGTGTGTGTCAAAACGATCAAGACGCTAGCTATCTGATTTTAGTGTGTGTCAAAACTATCAAAACGCTAGCTATCTGATTATCTACATAGCCGTTGCCATTCAGTGTAGAGTTCAGATCTGAAGTCAAAATGCCTTTCCATCATTGCATTGTACAGTCCTTTCTTCTCTATATGTGATTTCAGAAATCCCAATAGACCAACGCCTTTAAGAACAAACTGGCCCCAGTACACTGCTGAGCGAGGAGAATACATGGGATTAAGTCCAAATATGACAGTAAAGTACAAGATACGTCCAAATAAGACGGCTTTATGGAATGAGTTTCTACCAAGCCTGGGGGAAACAGTAAAACCAACTACAAAGAGCGATGTACCGACAACAACTGGAAAACCTGACGACAACAAGAAAGGTATTGCTGACAATCAAATCTAAGTACGAAATACCCTGCATGTATCTCATTTGATTGCGTGTGTTTTTTCTTCTTTATTCTACTTCACAAGTAACTATAAATCAGATAGAGTCCATATAGAGTCTAAAATGAACCAGACTCGCCAAGCACTGACCAAAGAAATTTCTTAAAATGTCTGGGAAGTAAAAAATGAAAATGATGTTTATTTTTTATTTTTTTTAATTTCCAGATAATATCACGATGGTCCCTGCTATCCTGATAGGAGTGTTTGTTGCTTTAGCTGTGATCTTTCTTTCCAAAATTTTTAACAGAAACAGAATTAAAAAAGATTAGATTAAGATTAGGTTTCATATAGAACGCTTAAATTATTTGGAGTTTACCAGAAAAGAGTGATTGGTTTCGCAAGACACGCATACGTTACACGATTGGAAACTCGCGCCCCTTTTTATCCTATCAGCAGTATAACTTACATCGATCGTGATTCGTTGGACCACGTTTTCCCGCGCTTCGCGATCGACAGCTCCATTTAATTAGTCAGAGTTAAGATCTGGTTGAGTTTGTTGTCTGTACCCTCAGTTTTGGTTTGGTTCACAACGCTCAATAGAAAACCTCTCTGCAAAGAAATCAATTATATTAAACATCTTATGACAAAATGATGACTGGAAGATTTGAGGCTAAAATAAAGGGTTCAATCGTTTTTTGGTCTGTTTTGTTTGTTTCTCCTGTCAGTTTTTCGGTGGTGGGGAGGGTCAAATCCTAGAGATCACAATGAGCCGATTAAATACTACCTTCTATGGACATTTTTCTGCGAAAAAGGCAGCAGGTAAAGGATTGCATCACAGAGACTATTTGTATGATATGATCAATATATCACTGTATAATACAGCTATAAACATGGGTGAGATTTATACGCCACAACGAATAACATTCGCAATGCTACAGACAGAGGTAACGAGAGCATATCATTCAGTGATAGTATGACATTACTCTACTTTTCACTTCCATGAACGAGATTCTAGGAATACTTTTGATAGATTTCTTAAATACTGAACCCCCGAAAAAATCAAATGCAACCCGAATGTATATAAGTAGTAGATAAAATATGAGCGGGAGATCTGTATGGGCGTTTACAATGGCGAGCCGATAGGCGAGCCATTGTAAACGTTCATACAGATCTCACGCGAATATTTTATCCTACTTGGGAAATGAATACATTAAATTGAATGCAAAGTATTGTTATGGGATTCGTTCATTGGACATGCATGCCAGAATGCCATACACATCGGACGCAAATATTTTCACCTACTTGCGAAAGGAAAACAATAAATTGAATGCAAAGTATTGTTTTGTGACATGGATGCCAAAATGCTGTACGTCCCACAGGAGACAGTGCATGAGACAATAATAGAAATATTCTAAATTTTCAGTCACTGCCAAATCGCCAGTATGGCAACAGTTCGTTTTCGTCCGCCGAAAACTGAAAAGGAAGAAATTTTGTTATTGTCTGAAACCGTACCTAAAAACACCAAGTACAATACAAAATGGGCGGTGAACGTTTTTACTGCCTGGCAGAATACGAGAATGAACAAAAAAGCGCAGTTGGAAACATCTGGAGGCAACGGACTTGAGTCGACCAATGTCGAGGACTTGTCAGTCCCACTCGAGCACATGTCCGCCGACAGTTTAAACTTCTGGCTCTGCAAATTCATTTGTGAAGTTGCGAAGCAAACCGGGGAACGCTACCCTCCTAAGACGCTGTACCTACTTGTTTGCGGCATTAATCGCCATTTGGGAAACGTACAAGGAGAAAAGGCGTTTAACATAATGGAGAAAAGTGACAGGAGGTAAAACGACATTCTTTGAAGCAATATTTCATCGCATTAAATTCTATGATGAAAATATGTCCATTTTGTTATTCATTTTAATCAGTAGAGATCTGTATCAAAAGTTTATGAATACTAATTAGCTGAGCAGGAGTTTGTATCAAAAGTTAATTCTACTGTTTAATAATTCATCAACCCCAGCCTTTCCCTGCTACCTATTCAATCCCTCCCCGAGCTTTCAGACAGTTGATTTGTATTGGGGTTTACAGTTGTGTACATGTGATCTGAATATTGTGCTGGGATTGGTTTGCACGCTCATGAATAATTAATGAATTTTACAATTATATAAATTATAGCGATCATGATGAGCCGAATAAATGTAAGCTATAAAACGCACTTTCCGAGATGATAAGATATGCAAACAGGCTTATATCACAAAAATAATAATGCTTAATTAGGTCAAAATCGGGCCAGATGGAGTCAGATCGAATAGTATTAAATTTGTAAAAAGAGCGATAGAGAAAACGCACACTGTTCACTTTATCAAGGGTTACTCTTGCTTTCCACTTGTTTCGTTTGTTAGTGGATTTCTTCATACAGCTGTGAAAGGAAAGATAGATTGAATCAACGATAGCATCCCGGGGGGGGGGGGGGGGGGGGGGAGGTACTCCCTTATATGGGCTCTATAGGTATGTGCCGGGGAATAGGGTTTGGTATTTGAGGTTCTCGGTCCTTAAATAGGGTATCATTTTTAACCCTTTTGTTACTGTGTTCCCGATATGGTCTTTAGATAGGATAGCTAAATTGTATTATATAATACTGGAGTGTGAAAACGCCGTCCTAAACGAATGTTTGTTCTTAAATTTGATGTATCCGTTTAAGTATTAACAAAATGATTGTGCATTAGCAGTTTAATGGGGTGTCATTTTTCGGGATTGGGCCTTAAAAAGGGTATCAGTTTTCGCTTTCTCAGTCCTTAAATAGGGTTAGGGTTCAAGAACCTTCGCGGCACACCTCTATCCAAAATTCGCGGGAGTGCCCCCCCCCCCCCCCCGGGATAGCATCGACATAGCAGCAGAACTTAAAGACACACGACAATGCATGTAGGGTCGATGATAAGCTGTTTGAGGCCAATATCATCAATTCGAGAAATACCTGACCTTCATTTGATTAAATATTGCACTTAAAATCTCCCTCAGAAGAAAGTAAAGCTCTCGATATTCATTTGACCAAGATACTGTACCATAATTAGTGGTGATCGGTTAGAGCTTTAAAGCTTTATTAATTGTAGCGCAGGTTTTCCTTCATACCTTTTCATATTTTCACGAGAGATAGTTCTGGCATTGGTGTTTAGATTTGTGATTTATATCTTAGGGGTCTACACGTAGAAGACGTTTCATTGGCCACAAATCAAAAGTTTCATGAAATAACACGAGTCTTCGTTCATGTCACTCACGAGCGATTCGAACCCATATTCATATTAGCTGTAAAGAAAAAAATATATACCCCGAAAGACGTTTCGTTTCAGACGAGAAACTTTCATGTCGTCTTTGGGCAAGAATGGTGTACCTTTCAAAAGTGCGGAAGTTGCATTTTTGTGCAAGTTCCTTCGACGTTTATGTCAGTTTAGATTCACAAGACACTCCAAGAGTAAACGCACAACTCCGGAAGGCTGTGCCCGAGTTCTCTTTGTCAAATATTATTGGATGAGTTGAGACACATTCTTTTTAAGTTAATTGTTTTCTTCGATTCTTAGCAGTATTTACTCTTAATTTCGATATTTCGACTGGACTACAGAGCCGGTTAACTTTTTGTATCAATGTCAAAATTCAATGATAGACGTTCCTGTTAGTTTAGTTTAAAGCAGTTGCGGCCCCAAGGAGAACCAACGTGACGTCTCGATTAAAAGCCCTACAAGTTTGGGTGAGACCGGCACTTGAAGTGGTTGATATAGGTCAATCTTGTATCATATCTCAGATTCTTGACTTGATGTACTGATTGAATGGTTACGATGTTTTGATTGCGTGACAGTGAAAGATAGCACTGTGATCACAGATAGCCCAAGCTCACTATTTGAGCATATATTACTGTATCGAAGAGTGCGGCTTAGAAAAGCGATGTTGGACAACTGATATGATTATGTAAGAGATCGACCATCAGGCCTTATACACCATATGGGAGTTCGGTTGTAAAGTTAATAATTAATTATTCTTCGTTCTAAGAGTTTGTATGGAGCTTTTTCCACCCCTAGGTGGAAAAAGCGGCTGCTCAAGAAAAGCCTTGGACTGCATCAAGAGACTATCTCTTGACTGCATCTAGGAGGCCTAAAACGCTACAAAATCACAAGAAATGACAGAGACAACATCGGTGAGTTAAAAGGAAAATTTTATTGCGAATTTCATACATTTATAAGCAACAGGAATATTCTCCATACAAACTCTTATAACGAAGAATAATTAATTATTAACTTTACAACCGAACTCCCATATGGTGTATAAGGCCTGATGGTCGATCTCTTACATAATCATATCAGTTGTCCAACATTGCTTTTCTAAGCCGCACTCTTCGATACAGTAATATATGCTCAAATAGTGAGCTTGGGCTACCTGTGCCGTGATCAAACAAACTCGAAATATGTGACTTAGTGATGATATACTGTCGATATATACAACCACAACCAAACTTTAAACAAAAGTACCCCAAATCTCCGTAAAAGAGATCATTATGCCTTCTTCTAAACAATCATCATAGGGAAATATTTCAGTAGCTATTACAATAGAACTACAAGAACAGCAAAACTGACCTACCATGGTAGGTCATTCTGTCGGCAATTTTGAGAAAGAAGAAAGTCATATGATGCATAGTGCAGCTGCATGGCAAAGAATGTCGTTGTGCAATGTGTAATGAGTGACGGTCGTCATGGTAGCATTTGAATTGCATTGATCAGATGCATTTATAGAACA
>JAHPZR010018785.1:115000-117500 GCA_019787425.1 Platygyra sinensis | reverse complement strand
AACGGGGAACGGGGAACGGGGAACGGGAAACGGGGAACGGGGAACGGGGAACGGGGAACGGGAGTCTGGGAACGAGTGTACAGCGGTAACCCGCCAAAATATTCAAAATGGCGGACGAAGGAAACAAAGAGGGAACAACTGAGGAAGTGTCACGGTTGTCAAAAGGTGAGTTTCTGCTGGCTGTGCACCCAGATGACTATACGTCCGAGTTGCTGGTTTGAAGTGTCACCCCGTCAAAAATATAAATCGTAGCCATTCAATAAAACCCAGATGATTGATGAATAAACGATCTTGCCAAGATTTCTAGGCTCGATTTCCGCCGCTCTCTCGTGTCTGGTCTACCAGCCTACAAGATTTAGGTCTGTGCGGTTATTCACTCACGCGTTATTCGAAAAAGTGTTTCGCCCAAATTTAAAGAGCTTTGTACGGAGACACCAAACAGAAAGAACTGTTTAGTTATCAAAACCTTGAGCAATAACTCATCTTTAACCTACTCGAGACCCTTATGGAGCCGCCATTTATGCCACGCAACGCATAAAGTTGGAGATTCTTGAATAATTGTGTAAAGCTTGATCGAGTTTCGTCCGAGTCATTTTCTTATTATTTGACAGCAGTGATAAACAGCTTGCTAATAGGCGACTGCCCTTTTAAAATAACAAAAATAAATTGCAATATACATGGAATGAAAAATACGTATTGGCAAATTGATATTATAAAAGTTGGGTATGGTTTGCATGAACATCCCCCGAGGTGAGTACCATAAATGTTTGTAGCTAAAAATAATGGTGTAGGTCCCCTATAGCAGGTCACACTTTCAGGATATTCTTGTTCATGTTACAAGTCAAAGATTAATGTACTGTGTTTATATCTATTTTGCAGACAATGTGCTGAACACAATTTGGTTTTCTCAACAACCTTGAATGTGTTTAAAGTAAAAGGTCTATTAACAAATTTGCTGCAGACATTGCCCCTTGCAATATCAATGCTTAAACTGATGAGAGTTAGAGATTTCTCTCCTCCCAGTGCTTAGGTGTTGGATGGCTTACATTTGCTCTGAGTATGGTGTCTATTCCTGGGTTCTCAGTGAATGTGAGGTCACATACATGTAAAAGAGAAAACAGGCTAAATGAAAAGAAGTGGTGGAACAGAGAATTAACTCTGAAGTGGAAATTAAGGTGCTATGTGAAACCCATAGGCGTTAGCCCTAATGAAGGGAATCAGGGAACCACACATTCACATTTAAATGAAAAGAAGACCTGGTTTAGTTACAAATAATATACATCATACTATTTACAGTGGTGGCAACTTACCAGTAAATTGTAGATGGAAGATGTGAAAAAAAAAACTGATTGACTTCTACTTGAAAATAATAATTGAATTCCAAAGTATGTTTAAACTGAATTGCAAAGTAGTGGCAGGCACAAAATAACAACAATAATAATATTATATATTTCTATAAAAAAATAAAACCAGCACAAAAAACATATTCTGGAGTCAGCGGTCAACATTAAGTTCACCTGTAAATTACATTTAACTGTGATTTATATTTTGTTAAACTGGAAGATTACCTATCTTGGTGAATTATCAATGAATGAATAGCTCATGGTTTTATTGCATGTTCTCATATTACACCTCAGTGAAATTAACTTGTGCAAAGGGATCTTTTTACCCAGAACTATGCTATGCAGGTCATTTCAAGTATCTGTCAGTTTAACTGAAATTTATTATTTACTTCAATTCAAGTCTTGTGGTCAACAACACAATGATCATGTAATGATTTTAACATTTTTACATTGAATGTTAAATATCTTGCCAAAAAACAGTCTCCACACTACCTTCTCAGGTCACTTCAGAAATTATGATCACAACCAATTGAATTATGAATACCGGTAGTCATGAAGGGTATATAGCTGTATACCAAATCATTTATACTGGGATGTTTTGACTGAAATTGCATTATATAGGTCACTAAGTATTCTGTTTTGGTCTATTTCAATTCTAAATTTGATATCATAAACAGCAGCATAGACTGCTGGCAGTCTGTTTGTCTCTAGAAATTTCAGCAGGGATTATGAGGAGACACTATTTAGCCTAAAGAAGAATCGTCTCGCCTTCTTCCCTACTTGGCCATTCTGCCATACCGCTCTTTTACGTTCGCGATGACTAAACACTCGTCTAAGCCCGGGCGTCTAAGTGACCCTTAGAGAAGAAACCGGCTGCAAGCAGACTAACAGCAGCATGTTGTAGCTTTCTTTGTTTGAGAACTACAGTGTTGGTGGATAAATTAAGTTTTTGGGAAATATAGCAAAGAAGACTCCAAGCCCATAGTCTCTTAAGATACCTTTTGGTAATTTAGCATTTGCTTCAAACATATTTGCTGGTTCTGGTATAATATATCCTTACAGGTATGATAATACAAAGTTTCCCTTTGTCATCTTGTTGTTGGTAATGTACATAAAACACTTATTATTAATTTTATTAATTTAAGCTTATGTGTAGT
>JAHPZR010018785.1:107500-110000 GCA_019787425.1 Platygyra sinensis | reverse complement strand
TGTTTGTTTGTTTGTTTTAGCCGCCTTGTATATTATTTTAAGAAGAAACTGCTTTTTGTCATCATATATCGATAACAACATTCCGGTCTGAACTAGCAAACTAATTGTAAGGCGAGTCTAAAACAGGGTCAGTTGTTTAAAAAGGATAGCGAGCTTTTGGTTATGTCATAAATAGGGAAGGGGGAAATTCGCAAATTTGGTCTTAAGGACTAATACATGGTGCCCACGTCCTAAAAGTCCTCAATATATAAATCAAACAAATTCAATTCAATCCTCCGAAGAAGTTGCATGCCGTCAACCAGTGTCGACCGCAATTTGGCGGAGTGATAAGCCTGTGAACTACAATCTTGGACAGAATAAAATGAGAAATAGAAGCACCCCTTCCCCCAATTCAATGATGTACTCGCGCTACAACGAAAAGGCACCATTTCTCCCATCATTGAAATGGGGGGGGGGGGGGGGGGGGGGAAGGGGTGGTTATAATTTTTCATCCATTTTGTCCAAGATTGTAGATTTTACCAAAAGAGGGCCCGCATGAAGCTCTCATGATGCGTGACGAGTGATGAAAACACAATTAGTTCGTGACGCATTAAACATTGTAGTGAATGTATGAATTTATTAAAGGGCATAAAAAATTTAAATAACAAACGTACCACCAAGGTGAGAGATTCAACACGTTTTCGAAACAAGCAACTGTCTTCACTAGAGATTATTTCAAGCAATTCCGTAACCATTGTAACCATTCTACTCCAGATGGCGAACAAACGCTACAATTGTGACGATTTGTTGCGTGACCGACACTTCTATTTCAGACACAACCTCGTTCCCAGGGAGAGGACCCTGGGAACGAGGTTGTTTCAGACAAGCCACAGACTGACATGACGGCATAATATATTCAATCAATAGTATGCAAGCCAAGTTGCTTACAGATCTTTTTATAGTACTTAACCAAAGTTGCCCGTTTATCAGTTACGTGACTCACGCGGTGAATGAAAGCTAAAACGGCTTACTTAATCTGCAAATTGCTATGACCACATTTACAGTCTTCGCGTGTTTGCTCTACTTAATAACGTTGTCGCTATGCCCTTTCCGTGGATACTCAGTTGTCTCCACGATCGTGACCACGACTTATGGACCTGTCAACGGGTCTCTGATATCGCTGGCAACGAACAAGACGGTTATAGCCTACCTAGGTATACCCTTTGCCAAAGCGGACCGTTTTGAATACCCGTTCCACCGACCGAGTGGACTTCAACACTGCAAGCAAACAAGATTGACAAGATTTGTCCTCAGCCGAATCTGCGTCCTAACAAACTCCCTCTTATGAGCGAAGAATGTCTTCTGCTAAATGTATACGTCCCTGCTAATTATACGAGAAGCAGTTCTACTCTTTCAGTGATGTTATGGATTCATGGTGGCGCCTATATCTTGGGTGATACTTTAGGGTACGACGGTAGCGTGCTGGCAACTGAGGGGAATGTGATTGTTGTCACGGCTGCTTATCGTTTGGGAGTTTTTGGATTCTTGAGCTCGAACAGCGACAATCTGAAAGGAAACTACGGCATGCTGGATCAGATAGAGGCCATGAAATGGGTGAACAAAAACATTGCAAGGTACGTTGTAAGATATTGCCACTGGCCGAGTATACGAAAGGTTGTTGAAATCGTTAATTGTTTACTAGAAAGCCCTCCAGTGTAATGCATAATCGGTCGAATGCATAATTGTGGGGTAAAATGTTAATGAAGCCCATGCCACTTTATAAATCTTTGTGTTTTAAGCGAGTTTGTAGGTTTTGATCAGATTTTTCTTTAAAGCGACGACGCGACGACCGGTGATTTATTTTATGTTGAGGAATTTGCTTTCGAGCAATATCATACGAGAACATTCTTTGCTCTTAAAATATAAAGTGATTTACTTTTCAGAAGAACAAACATTGGTAAAGCACAAATATATGGCACGCGCGAAGAGCTTCTGTCAGGTTTTCATCTTTTACATTTCCCAAGATATTTGAACGGGAAATGATGGCGTATTGAGAAAGGAAACATTACAGTATTTCGCCAGCAAGCGCCCTGCATTGAAGTTTTATGCAAATTACAGAAATCTAAATACACAGAAACAACTTGAAGAACAAAAGAAAAATTAAATGTGCAATCAGCTGTGTATTTTAATATTTTATCACTGATTATTAAGCAATGAGAATTTTTTCCACTTGTGTTCGCGCCACTAGCTCTGGATAGGGCTTAGTTACACGGCGTTGCGGCGTCTTGTTTCCAGGTAGAGGGGGTAAGTTTCTAAAGAAACTATGGTGCTGCGTCGGTGGGAGTATTACAGGATAATTTGGTTTTATCAACTGAGTTGATAATGTGAATTAGCCACCGTAAAGAGATTCGAAAGCTGACGTTTCGAGCGCTAGCCCTTCGTCGGAGCGAATCGAGGTAACCGACCGTGAACGTCTACATTGCGTGAATTAAGGGCCTGTTTACACGGAGGGAGGGTGCCC
>JAHPZR010018785.1:65000-102500 GCA_019787425.1 Platygyra sinensis | reverse complement strand
AACTGAGCAAGGATATTATGACCTTGTGGAGTAACTTCGCTAAAACAGGGTAAGTGTTAAAAACATGCACTGTATGGCATTTAAAAGTGAAGTCAGACATGTTGAGAGTGATCTTCCTTTGTGGTGTAATATTAGATGTCAACGAGAGACGTAACCCTGGATGTGGATTAGAAGAAGTCTTAATTTCCTTTGGAATATGTTTATGCAAATATATTTTGATATGATAAATCTGTAGACTCTAAGTAGGCGATTGGCAAACTTGCACTGGGAGAGAAGAGGGGCTAGATTGTGTAAAGGCATTTCAGTCTGGGAGGCTGACAAAACATTTGGCGTTTATTCCCTTTCACACATTTTAATTTGAAAAACAAATTTTGATGTGACAAATGGTCCACCGCAGTTAAGGCCTTTCGCGGTTTGACGTAACCGTGTACGCGACTGACACACCTGTCGCAATTATTACACAGCTTCTCTAACTGAAAGGCAATTTCTTAGTTTCAACGCCGAAAATCTCAAAATAGTGGTTTGAAGAGCGAGTTCAATATCATTTACAAGGTATAGAAGGGTTTGGGGATTTCTGCGGTTAACGAAGACTACCACTGGGAGAAAAGTTTATCCTCCCGCTCCTTCCTTTTTGTGCGATTTCTGGATATGATCTTACAAGCCCATCAGTGGGTTACTATATCCGCTGAATCAGGGTGTGACTTGCGATTAACTTTTGCTGTATGCAAGTGCAACATAATTCAGAGCATTAACTGATTAATTAATTAATTGTTTTTTATATAGTATTTAGTGCTAAACTAGGATCGTTGTCCAACTAGCATCCACATACTCTTTTTCTACGTTAAAATGCTCTCAACAAATAAAGTTTATATGAAAACCCGCAATGAGGACTCTAAAGTAACATGTTTGCTTTGATGTAAATAAGGACCTATATTAAAATTAAATTCTGCTTAAAATGCTAGAAATCCAAACAAGCCGACGCCTATAGGGGTGGCTTGGCCCCAGTACACAGCTGACCAAGAAGAGTACCTAGGACTGAGTCCAAATTTGACCGTAAGGTTTAAGATGCGTGCAGATAAGATGGCGTTGTGGAATGAGCTTTTACCAAGTATTGAAGAAACACTCAAACCCACTACATCAGGCCAAATACCGACGACATCAGCTAAAGCGGAAGATGGAAAAGGTATTAATTATATAACGTTGAACTAGAACTCACAGAAAACTACGAAATTCTTGATTATTAGGTTTTGTTATACCTTTCGACTCAAATTCGTTCTCCGATTAATCATCACAGTTATATGTAAGTTGTGTGTATAACTGCGATGATCTATCATGTCTTCATATATTTCTCCGCAGTTCTAATATATGGTCTTTCATATATTCACTTAAATGTATGCAATGTTGCGTGAGAGAATTACAGTCAACTCGCCTCGCTCGCCTCAGAGGACGGTTAGATGAGGGACCCTGGGAACGAGGTTGATGAAATCTAATTGGTGTGATGCGAATTCAATCATGATAACTGCATGACTACCAAGACTTTAGGATTACTTCATAAAAGCTAAATAGAGAAGTAGATCACAAGCTCCGGACAGTGGAGGCAAAATTCAACATGCTAACAAGTTCAAAATAACTGATGTTTTTTTTTGTTTTTTTTGTGTCGCAATTCAAACAGCAAGTTCGTGTGCGATCTGCTACACCTTTAAGGATGTAACAGAAACTTTCATCTATTTTCATTGCAGATACACTCGTGATGATCGTTGCGATCTTAACAGGAGTGTTTGCTGCTGTAGCGGTGATTTTGCTGGTTGTGTTGATTATAACTTGCTGCAAACGACAGCGACTAAGAAAGGACTTCGAACAGCCGTTGAATATGTAGCTCACTTATGGAGCAGAATTAATGTTTGGATACTCGTCATCATTATCGTCATTACCCTAGTTATCCGCACCATCACTACCACCACCACCATCGTCATCGTCGTCGTCGTCGTCATCATCATCACCACCGTAATAAACTGAACGTCTTCATATTTGGGTTGACCCCGATCATCACCATGGTGATTATAATTATCACGATGATCATCATCATACATATCATTTGTGTTATTTTTATCTTCAAAATTACCCTTCGCATGATAGGCATCATCATCAGCATTATCACTATCATAAGCATCACCCAGTTCCTTATCAGATCCCTCCCAAAATATAATGTAACAAGAATTTTTAAAAAAATTAAAACCGCGCTTTTTTAACTCTTGCGCTCACAAAAACATTACGTAATATTTAGCAACAACGTTTTGCGAGAAAACATTACCCGGAAACAATTTAAAAGATGGTTAGGACTTGTTGCCATATCTCAAACCGCACTTGGATACCTTGTGATGCGTACACAAAGTAAATACTGATTATAGGCCTAAGCACTGAAAATACTGATTAGGGTTAGGGTTAATGCAAGGGGTTAATGGTTAGTAGACTTCAAAACAGTCGTTTTCGGACGTTTTCGGAAGGCGCGAAGCGCCGTAAGCGTGATCCTCGCTCCAGACCTTTCGTTCGTTTTTTTCCTTTAAAATTGAAGAGACTTGAAGAAAAGGGTTTAATAATTTTACAGCAGATAAATATATGTACATACAAACATATAAATAAATAGCTGCTGGAAGACCTAGCAACAGGAATGAACTTCCCTGGTGATAAAGGCCACCAGAAATAATATATGTAAAACAAGAACGTGAATAAAATATACATAATGACAGGCAGTATTATAAAACGAATGTAGTAAAATATTATGTGTCACAAAAATAGTGCTGACTGAAATTAAATAACAATTACATTAAATCTCTGCTATCAGTAGCAAAACAGTCGAGTCTTAGGTCTTTTTTGAATATTGATTTGTGATTCCCTCTTCCTAATAGATATAGGTTAATTATTCCAAAGACTAGCAACTCTAGGAAAAAAAGACGACCTAAATAATTCTATAGTTAGTTATAAAAGTTAGTTCAGTGTTCCTCAAAATATCGGGTTCATGCTCAGAATTCTAAAACTGCAGATAATTAGAGATATCGAGGCCATAATAACTATGCAGGCATTTGAATGAAAAAAATTAAGAGTTAATAGATTCGTCTAGAAGATAGCTACATTAGACCAGTCTTACTCAAACGTTCTTTGTAAGAAATCCTATTCCCAACCATGAGCTTATTCGCCCGACGTTGTACAGCCTCTGCCATATCGCCCCCTTAAATAAGCTTGATGAGTAGACCACACTTGAGAGGTCTAACGAGGTGAACATACAGCCTTTTAATAACATCAGCTATGACACACGACAAACGGCAATAGACATTTTAGCCTAAATTTTAGGAAATTTTCAGTGTAATAAGAGTAACCGACCTCGATGCCTTGTTGTCTTTTTTATATAGTCATCTTTCGTTTCAGCGCGATCCGAAACCTTTTAAGCGATTTATCGCTTTTTGAGTTTCCTCTCGTAAGAAGAGTAAAAGCTACATACTCGGTTTTGAAGTCACTCCTTCTCTAAGCGAAAAAAAGACACTTAACGCATGCCAGCCTCCCCAATTCCTCCACAGAATCATAGTACAGGGTTAAGCGCTCCGTTCCAGTAAAATTCTTAGCCAAATTCATCACCACAGCGCACACTACAAAGCTCTGGATTTTTATTATGTTGACGGGTCAACAGATCATAAGTTGCGTGATCGATTCCACAGCGAAAGTGAACAGTACAAGTTGCGTGATTCAATGGTTATATTCTTTGCATAGCGTGTTGTAATCCGAGAGGTTTGTTTACGTCTAAGGGAAAAATAGCTTGACCTTTCAAACGAATATAAATTTAGGCTAAGTTTTAACTTTTTTTCCCCAGAAAATTCCACCATTGCTTCTGGCGAAGTAAACACGATCTTACATTTATCACCATCATCGTATTCCATGGCCAGCCGCAATACCTTTATAGCGCATTGAATATTCCCTTCGAAAGTGAACAGAAACAAAAATTCCAGATTACAAAATCTTCTGTTTCGTACGCAAAACGAAAATACAGCTTAATTCTGGATAATTTCAGCCTTAGTAGCCAGCAACTGGTCCTAAGTGTCATTCTTTATCCTTGCAAATGTCCTGGCCCCGGTTGTTCAAAGGCTGGATAACGCTATCCAGCGGATAAATCGCTATCCAAGGGATAAATGTTAACAAAACAAACCAAGCTATCCACTGGATAGTGATTTATCCAGTGGATAGAGTTATCCACCTTTCGAACAACTGGGGCCTGATGTTCATCTCCAACGGCTTTTGGCCCAAGTTTGACCAAATAAACATTGTTCCCGTCGGCAGCCATTTTTTGTCGAGACAGTTAATTCGCTAACTTGACAAAACCCTCCTGAGGGGGGATATGACGAAAAGAGCTGAGAAATGGCCTGTAATTGGCTGATGATGACATCATCTGGTGACAACAATTGGCCGAGTGAGTCGGAGTTTGGGTCTACTCACCGACAAAAAAAAAACAAGAATTTAAAAAAAAATTAAAACCGCGCTTTTTAAACTCTTTTTCGCTCACAAAAACATTACGGTATATTTAGCAACAACGTTTTGCGAGAAAACATTACCCGGAAACAATTTAAAAGATGGTTAGGACTTGTTTCCATATCTTAAACCGCCCTTGGATACCTTGTGATGCGCACACAAAGTAAATATTGATTATAGGCCTACGGGTTAATGCAAGGGGTTAATGGTTAGCTTTTTTATAGCATTCGGGTTTCCGATATGGTACCACGCTTTAAAAATCACGGTTACTTACACTGTCCGACTGCGCGTTTGTTATCTTTTTAATCTTTACACAAACGTTCAGCTCGCGAAACGTGATATAGCTACCGCAGTCATCTACTGTTATATAACAACCGACTTCAATTACGCGAAACGTGACTCTTGCCTTTCAGCATATGAAGGTGTTATGTTACAAAGGGTTTGTACTTTACTTTACCAGGAGCCATAATATGGCTCCTGACTTTACTTAATAATTTTACAGCAGATAAATATGTGTAGGTACAAACATATAAATAAATAGCTGCTGGAAGACCTAGCAACAGGAATGAACTTCCCTGGTGATAAAGGCCACCAGAAACAATATATGTAAAACAAGAACATGAATAAAATATACATAATGACAGGCTGTATTATAAAACGAGTATAGTAAAATATTATGTGTTACAAAAATAATGCTGACTGAAATTAAATAACAATTACATTAAATCTCTACTATCAATAGGAAAACAGTAGAGTCTTAGGTCTTTTTTCAATATTGATTTGTGATTCCCTCTTCCTAATAGATATATAACAATTATTCCATGAGCCCGCGTTGGATATGAAGTAATAAAATAACCAACGAGCGCGTAGCGCGAGTTGGTTATAATCACTTCATATCCAACAAGGTCGAATGGAATAATTGCTTTAGTAAATTCTCAAACCGGGTTTTGCCGCCGATTTTTATTTCCACAATTTTACAAAGCGAAAAATTTTAAACTTGTCGCACTATTTTCCATATGACGTAAAACTCCGACGGAGCTGAGAATTTACTAGAGGTAAATTATTCCAAAGAAGAGCAACTCTAGGAAAAAAAGACGACCTAAATAATTCTGTTCTTGCATAGTTAGTTTTAAAAGTTAGTTCAGTGTTACTCAAAATATCGGGTTCATACTCAGAATTATAAAACTGCAGATAATTAGAGATATCGAGGCCATAATAACTATGCAGGCATTTGAATGAAAAAAATGAAGGGTAAATAGATTCGTCTAGAAGATAGCTACATTAGACCAGCGTTATTCAAACGTTCTTTGTAAGAAATCCTATTCCCAATCATGAGCTTAGTCGCCCGACGTTGTACAGCCTCTGCCATATCGCTTAAATAAACTTGATGAGTAGAGGTCTAACGAGGTAAACATACAGCTTTTTAATAACATCAGCAATG
Source organism: Platygyra sinensis (assembly GCA_019787425.1). Lineage (NCBI taxonomy): Eukaryota > Metazoa > Cnidaria > Anthozoa > Scleractinia > Merulinidae > Platygyra > Platygyra sinensis. The sequence continues at coordinate 96,544 of JAHPZR010018785.1, read as the reverse complement.
ACACACGACAAACATCAATAGACATTTAAGCCTAAATGTTGGTAAATTTTCAGTGTGATAAAAGTAACTGACCTCAATGCCTTGTTGTCTTTTTGTATAGTCATCTTTCGTTTCAGCGCGATCCGAAACCTTTCAAGCGATTTATAGCTTTTTCAGTTTCCTCTCGTAAGAAGAGTAAAAGCTACATACTCAGTTCTTAAATCACTCTTTCTCGAAGCGAAAAAAAGACACATGCCAGCCGCCCCAATTCCTCCACAGAATCATAGTACAGGGTTAAGCGCTTCGTAGTATATTGACGGGTGAACAGATCATAAGTTGCGTGGTCGATTCCACAGCGAAAGTGAAGAGTACAAGTTGCGTGATTCAATGATTATATTCCTTTCATAGCGTGTTGAAATCCGAGAGGTTTGTTTACGTCTCAAGAAAAAATACCTTGACCTTTGAAACGAATATACATTTACACATGTTAAAAGGGTTTTTTGACGAGCCAAGGCTAAGTTTTAACTTTTTTTCCCCAGAAAATTCCACCATTGCTTCTGGCGAAGTAAACACGATCTTACATTTATCACCGTCAGCGTATTCCATAGCAAGACGTAATACCTTTATAGCGCATTGAATATTCCCTTCGAAAGTGAACAGAAACAAAAATTCCAGATTACAAAATCTTCTGTTTCGCACGCAAAACGAAAATACAGCTTAACTCTGGATAATTTCAGCCTTAGTAGCCAGCAACTGGTCCTAAGTGTCATTCTTTATCCTTGCAAATGTCCCGATGTGCATCTCCAACGGCTTTTGGCCCAAGTTTGACCAAATAAACATTGTTCCCGTCGGCAGCCATTTTTTGTCGAAACAGTTAATTTGCTAACTTGACAAAACCCTCCTGAGGGGGGATATGACGAAAAGAGCTGAGAAATGGCCTGTAATTGCCTGATGATGACATCATCTGGTGAAAACAATTGGCCGAGTGAGTCGGAGTTTGGGTCTACTCACCGACAAAAAAAAATAAATAAATAAAATAAAATAAACCGAAGGCAAAGCAAGAAACCGCCCAGCCTTCGGCTGCGCGGTTTAAAAACCGAAGGCAAAGCAAGAAACCGCCCAGCCTCCGGCTGCGCGGTTTAAAAAACACTGGCGCTAAGTTAACGCCACCCTTCCAAAGAAGGATGTTGCAGGAATGAAGGAAGTGCTGACAAAGAAGCCAATATCACTTTTTTTTTAAAAAACGATAATAAATGGATCCATTCTCAATGAATCCAAGAAACAAAACACGTAATTTCTAAGTGTGACAGAAATTTGATTTGTCTTTTTTTTTCTGTTTTTTTGTTATAGGATAGTATTCTGCACTGTATTTATTGCCTTACTACATACTTGCTTATAATAACAGTACGAATACGATTTTCGAATTTCAAACAAGTGAAGTTTCCAGAGCCATAGCTCTTCATGTTGGTTTTAGGTAAAGAAGGTAGCTAATGCGAGGAAATAGATATGTGACGTAACAATGTGAAGCCTGCACACTAGAAATGGAAAGTCGTTCTCGTACTCCATCTCATACTCGTACTCAAATCTTAAGTCGGCTAGTCAAGTTAAGTAGAACTATTTTCCTCTGATCTTTTCAGTCGGTGATCGGGAAGACAACAAAAATGAGAGTGAGTAAAATAAGAAAACAAATAAATCGATATCTTTTGTCTTTCTTGACTCATGATGGCAATGTAAACATGATAACAGTTACGTCAGGAAGATCCTCACACCAGGTTACTTAATAAAGAGGTGGAGAGTTATCGTCCCGATGCTAAGATTTGTTGACGTCTTACAACGTTATGATGTCACAATGTGCTCTTTTCTAGCACATTTTTTATTAGTCTGGTACATTACTGACTACGGAAGAGATGGTACAAGCACGCCCTTCCGAGTTAATTTGGAAGTTGGCAATCGTGTCTTTCTTTAGACCACCGAGGATCAGTATTAGTCTTTTTTTAGAATTTGTCACCATCGTTTCTTTTTTTTAAGGGCAGTTGATGCAAAGCCATGAAAGTGCCACACAATGCACTTAGATTGGCCTAGCTAGAACTAAAAGTACAAGTACCTTGCAAAAATGTAAAGCTTAAATTTCCTGCCTACTTTGGATTGCGCAAAAATGGTGTACGTGCACCGTGAAACTATCGAGTTATATAAGCAGGCGGAAGGTTGCTAAGCACAAAAGAAGCCTAAGAGTCGCACAAGGGATACGCGAGTGCGATTCTGGCTTCTTGAATGCTTAGCAAACCTCCCAAACCTCATTCCCGCTCTTCTCCAGATTGCTTCCCAATTGTGGCCACAGGTCAGAAGTGCCTTGAACTGTATTGGACAAGCTGCTTTCCACTTCTCCTTACCTGAGAAGGCAGAGGGGAAGTTATAATAAATATGGCCATAAGATAAAATAATTATGGGAATTCAATTTCAAGACTAGGCAATGCCGGGGCGTAAACATAATCATCATCAATCCCAAGTACCTTGAGAAGCAATTTATAAATTTGTCTCAGTATAAGGGTCATATCAAATTTAATCAATTATAATTTATTTTTTTAAACTTCTAAGACGTTAATGCGGTAGTTTCAGAAAACAAATAAGTCTTTCTGTTGAATTAATTCTGGCTAAATACCCCACTAGCCTACTTTTTGCGTTTACATAGCCGGGCTGTTGTTTTGTTTTCGCATGTGGACATCTCATTTTTCCGCATAGATCACACAGGTGAGACTCAAGCACATTACCATATTCCCAGATTTCTCATACATTCTTACGCCATTTGATTTTTGCCGTGCTCCTTCTATTTTGTTCAAATCCTCTCTCGTGAGAAAAATTCAATATACGAAAACTTCGGAAAAATTTTCAAAGTGAGCGTTGCCTGAATCAGGTGTTTTTCATTTTCATTCTGTGTCATCACTCAACCTCATGCGTCAGAGAATAGACGGAGAACTGGAGCAACTGAGGAGTACTGTGCATAGAATCCTTTCCGAACAGCAACAAGAACTCGCCCAAGCTTTTGGACTTCATGGTCATCATAACTCGCATCTTAGTTCGCACCCACTCTGTTGACTTGCTTCAAATAACTTTGCATATTTTTTATTGCAATGAGCATTTTTTTCCGTCTTTTACCCAGTTGAGGAGATTCTTTCTCTTCCTCCACTTAGCATAATAGCAATGTTTCAGTCGCAGGTGGAATGGCGATGGCGATGGCGATGGCGATGGCGATGGCGATGGCGATGGCGATGGCGATGGCGATGGCGATGGCGATGGCGATGGCGATGGCGATGGCGATGGCGATGGCGATGGCGATGGCGATGGCGATGGCGATGGCGATGGCGATGGCGATGGCGATGGCGATGGCGATGGCGATGGCGATGGCGATGGCGATGGCGATGGCGATGGCGATGGCGATGGCGATGACGATGGCGATGGCGATGACGATGACGATGACGTTGATATGCTTGCAGTTGTCACAGCCATTACTACCGTCGTCATCACTTCATTACCACCATCATCATAGTCCCCATGGTAATCACCTTATTATTGCCTCCGTTATTATCATCATCCTCATTTTAACGCTACCATAATGACCATCTCCCTCTCTATAATCATCGCCATCAATATCACTATTATCATAATCACCATTCCAATCTTCAAATCCCTATAATAGTATATGTAACAGGACACTGCAATTAAATTTCCACCATTCGTAAGAAGCACGTTACAGGAGTTAAGGGGGTGCAATGGACATCATAGGCTAGGACAAAACACTTACATAGAAGGCTTACTCCTGAATAAAACCAATTGAAATAAGGCTGACCGGACAGCTGAAAAGGGTAAATTTAATGCCCAATAGACATGGATAAAAAGGTTAAAAAATTGAAATTGTACTTGAAGAAATATATGACATGATTGCTGGCAAATATAGAAAAAGAGGAAGCGTTTACTGAAGCGAATACAAAAAACAATTGAATAAATTTCCTCATGCATAACCCAGAAGGCTCGAGCGATTTTAGGATATACCAGAAAACGAAACTGCTTCAAGGCATCGCTTTGAAGAGCAAAAAATATTAAGGTTGCTGGAAATTACTTGACGTACGTATATTCGGTAGGGCTGGATGAAGTAATGTTTATTAAAAGTTTACTAAGTCCTTGCTTGTGTTAATATCATCATCTGTTATCTTATAGTCTAACATGTACGGCATCGTCCTCTACTTCATTATAATCACGTTAAGTTATGACCAGTTATGTTTTGCTTCCTTTTATCTTCAAGTTCCAGTTGGTAATCTGCAAGAGAAAACAAATAAATAAGTTCTCTTGACTCTTTTCATTCATAATGACGATGTTACTTAACAAATAAAGAAGCCTAAGCCATGTATTACACTGTGATAAAACACCACAGGCATTTGAGAACACGAGGGAAATGTAGAAAGCACGAGCCGCAGGCGAGTGTTTTCTTCATTTCTCGAGTGTTCTCAAATGACTGGAGTGTTTTATCACAGTGTAATACACGGCTTAGGCTTCTTCATTTGCTTTATGATATAGATTTTACGCGCGCAAAACAATAAAACACGCTTTTTCTATGTTTTATACTCTGATAAAACATAGGTTTTTGACCAATCAGAGCGCGCACAGGGTCCAATCTATGTTATAAATGACAACATTGCATCGGGGAGCTCCACACACATGGCTGTTTATAGGAATAATAAATTCTCGACTGTCCTACTAACTTGACAGAGGTTTTTCGACCTTATGATATCACAATCTGATCTTATGTATAGCAGATATTGCTAGTCTCATTCAATATTGACTGTGGAAGACCCAGGTGCAAACATATTTTTTCAAGCTATAAATTGCACTGGACGGTGGCATCTTTGTTCATAAATTTGAGGATAAGTATTAATCCTGTTTACGAATTTTTTTTAGGTCATACTTATCACCATCGTCTATTTACTCTACTAAAGAACACTTTCATCAAATCTCTGAAAGTAGAACTCGTATTACAAGATATGACGTGACATATTAACCTAGAAAAAGCAGACCACAGGGGAACTGAAAATAACAGAAAATACATGGAAAACAATAAAATTACAAATACCTGCTTACTTTGGTTAGCACACAAAGCTGCTTCTCCAGACTTCCAGGTTGACATCTGGCAACTCAATACAGCTCACAAAGCCTGTCAAAAGACTGAGAACCTGCCTCGGGATGGCACCAATGTAGTCACTATTTTTGCATATTACTTTTGCCAGGGATGTCTTTCTGATCTCCTCCAGCTGACAGGCCGTGAATGCCGTTTTGGTCGTCTGCGAGGAAGCTTTTGGCTCATTTTCGAACCAGAACCGATCTCCTACTCTCAAGCGTCGAAACTGTTCAGCAATGAGGCATTGGAACGTTGGGCCTAACACGCCACCTTTTGTAGATTCACTGCGCGGCTCCAGTAGTCCTATATATAAACATAAAAATAAAAATTCTAATGAAATTATTTCCATTCATATTGTTATGCGTTCTCCACTTCAGCTAGTGAACTGGGTAGAAAAAGCGATACTATATAAACTGTTTTAATACAACAATAATACCTCCGGTAAACAAGTCGACGTCTTTGACATCCTCGTATACTTTCTTTAGATTTTGAATGTCTTCCTTGCTGAACCCAATTTTCCCGAGATCTTCAAAGCTGTTGATATTTGCTTTTAAGTTGCACACGCCACTGTTACGGTACGTGACATAAGAGGGCACTCCGCGCTCACGTGACCGTCGTATATTGATGCTCACAAGGTCTGATAGATCACCGGGGCCTCTGAACAGGTTTTCTTGTATCGACTTGGAAAATTTTCTCAAGAAACAAACAAACAAACCACATAAACCACTCCAACTTGTAAAGTATTTTTTACTCTGAATGTTCACTTGGACAATCAAGCTCGTGTAACTACATAACTATAATATTATATAGCTACAGAACTATAACAGTATTAGCGTTTTTTTTTTACCACAGTAGAAGCCGGTCCTATTAAGAGGCCACCCTCAGGAAACTGGAAGGTCCTTAAATTTCTCCACAATCGCGTTAATCTTTTAGTAAACATAGAGTCATTTCAAGACATGGTCGCTAAATGGAGATGGCTGGTTAATAAGAAGTTTCATTTACTTACTGACAATAATTTAGAGGAAGACTGGTCGCTTAATAAGGAGTGACCGCTAAATAGGTGGCTGGTTCATAGAGGTTTCACTGTCTTTATCATGTCCAATGACTATGGCTGCTTACAACAGGGAAGCAAGACAAAGGATCTAAGAAGTGTGTAAGTAGAGATGCATAATGCCTTAACGAACCACCTGCGTCTTAAAAAACGGAAACGATACCAGTAAAAGATCGACTATTTGCCTGAAATAAAGCTTGGCTTGAACGATGTATACTACTCGTAGATATTTTGGATTCTTACCCGTCCACTTTTGCCGCTGGATCCTTTACCAGTCCTCTGAAAATACTGTCAATTCCTCCTTCGCATTTCTCGTATAAGTAGACAGGATTGCCAAAATCCTTCAGCGGGATTGACAGAAATTTCTCTTTCTGTTGAGTGAAGTAGCTGCAGGATTGGTGCTGAAAACCACTTTGAGTGAATCTTCGGAATTCCTCTTGAACGAGAGTGTGTCCGAAGCGAAAAGCTGCGACTGCAAAGGCGGCAAAGATTGATGGGTTGGTGTTTTTATCGTAGCCTTTAAAAAAGATTTTTCCTTCCAAGAGCTTGAGGTTAAAGTCCTTTATCTAAAAGAGGAGAGCACAAAGTCAATTAATTTCACCACATTTTGTAATGATCAGAATTCACAGTTTTTGACCTGGATCACCACCAAATATCAGAAATTCATTTTGTTTTTCAGCCTTCTGGTACAAAAGAAGTTTATTGCCTCAATTAGTCTCGTTTTGTCCTCGCTGTAAGTTTGCTCATGCGTGGAGAACGGAAGGTCTGTGAAGGATGTTCGAGCTCTTTATGTTACCTGACAGGCGTTCTTTCCGTATCCTAACAACTTCAAGCTTTTGCTTTCGTTGCTATGCGACTATTTTTTTTTTAATTTTTTGATGTGCCTCTGTATGACATATTATTAGAACAGCGCTACACGATGATAAGATGAAAAAGCCCATTTTTTCGATTGTAGTAAAACTGGTTATTGGAAACATTTAGGCTCGTTACTTTCGATTTCTTTTACACTTCACCAAGGTTTTTCCCTCGTTGCTATGCACCTAAATATTGTTGATTTTTAGTGTTTCTTCCGTGCCACAAATTTAAGAACAGCCGTACACGATGGCAAGATGGGAATATCCAAATTTTAGTCCGCAGTGAAAGTCGATATTGCAGAAATTTAGGATCCTGAATTTGCTGCTTCATGCTGAAATAACATTTATTACTGTCTTACTTTGTTACTTTTTAATATATGATTTCTCGCGAATTATTACCGTTTCTTTCCCTAATATCAGTGGAAGAAACTCGTTGTAGGTTATAACTTGGAGTTGCGCGCCAACTATTTTCCTTGTTTCTTGAAAAATTCTTGCCGCATCCCAGTCGGTTATTTGGCTCAGTTGTTCAGCGATGCGGTTATGTTGCCGAAGCCAGAGAGTGTGCATCGACATAAGACCTGTTAGAACGGAAAAATAAGTATTTGGTGACAAACTTGATTCTTTTTCTACACACCGGACTAACTGACTGACCAATCGATCCCAGTCGGGAAGTACTTGGGTCAATTTTTGCTGGGTATGTGCCGCTGGTCTCTCAGAGCCCCTACCCTATTATAGCCAATTCTGTGGCCAATTATAGTAAACTCCATCCTAGTCACTTTTGAGCAAACATGTAACTTTCGCGATGGAGACTTAGTCACTTTCTATTTGTGCACGTACCTTATATTGAATAAACACGTTACTTTTTTACCAACAGTACAGTCAAACAGTCCATTGCCAGAAATCTGGGACAAGATGGCAGCCAAGCATGCGCAATACGGTCAAAATGGCGTTAAATTCGTGTAAGGAAATGTATGGAGAAAGGGAAAATTTTGCAAATATAGCAGTTATGAGCTCATGGGTCTTCACTGCGCGACTCGAATTATGATAAGTGCAGTACGAGCTATGCATTTCACAGAAAAAACTCCGAATACAATAAGATTTACTTACTTCCCAAGAAGATGTTTTCCATCGTCTACTAGCGATCCATTTCCCCATACATTTCCTTAAAATCCTGCTGAAGTCATGGCAAACACTGGTAGATTTCGGGCTGAACCGGTCAACGAATTCAACTTGCGCGACTCGATATAGACTCATCGATGTTTGATGTATTCAGATCCACAGAAAAAACTATGAATATTGATCTGCAAAGTACTTCCAACGTCGCTCTTAAATCTCTCATTTTCTCATCTCCGTACGCCATGTTCAAGTGCTGCAGTTCGGTAGAAGAAGGGAAAGAAACACTCTATTGAAATTTCTCTCCAGTCGCCATTTTGGTTGTTGTTTAAAAACCTTGTAGGGATAGAAATTGGGTTCCAGACCCCCCCAATCAATAATACAGGCTTGGTTTTATCTTAAATTCACGCGGGAAAATCGAGGTATGGCTATCAAAACAATGTAGAAATGTCTGTAGTTCTTTCGGCTTGGAAAAAACAGAAACATGAAATCCATATATTCAACGTGCGATCTTTTCTTTTTCCGATTCTCGGCATACAATATATCAACAGTGCTTAACGTGTGAAGTACATCGTAAGAAACACGCTTCCCTTCGGACAGAGCGATAAGCGCCGCCATATTGGATTTTATTGTTCTAGAGTGTAACATGATATACCGCTGACAATTTTTAGCGGGCTCGAAATGTCCGCGATTTCTGGTAATGCTGGTACGTTTGCTCACCGTAGATATGAAGAACCGTCTTACCCCAAAAATCGGAAAATACGCGACCCCATTCTAGTAACTCTTGTGAAAATATGAAAATACGATCCTATCCAGCGGCACATCCCCATTAGCCTCTTATAAGGAAGTTCCCCCCTTCCCCGGTCGACTAACGCACTGACCAAAATACTGACTACAAACTGATGGAAATGGGTGTCTTTTTCACTTCTTAAAAACGGTGCTTACTTAAACGAAGTAATGAGTAGTAAATGTACTGATCCTGAAGTAGAATTCTACGGGAGAAAAAGATCAGTGCCTTTACTACTCGTTGCTTCGTTTAACTAGGCACCGTTCTTTAAGTAGCTCCTACCCTGGTTCTCGTTGGTACGTTCGTCTCCTGACAAAAAGCAAGGCCTTTTTGGGTCTTTTGAAACGCAGAATACATCAGGATCTTGTCTGGGCAGCAGGTTCTTAAACGGGCACCCATGGGGGTGTTTCATATCCCTTAGCGTCCCTCCGTTTCCCTTAAGATTTTCTGTAAGTTCTTCTTCCGAGCCGTAGATCTGAGAGCCGTCGATGAAAGCCGTCAGTCGATTGACGTGTTCTCGAGGACGCAATGAGCAGTAGTGTGGCGGTTTGAAAGGGGAATCTCGCTCAACCTCGATAAATGTGACTTCCCTTTTCCGAAAGACATCATCGTCTTCCGGGATTTCTATATTTACGCATTCCGGATCTTTAGTGACTAGTTCACAGTTGATTCCAGTACCAAGTGCAAGCGTGATGTCGTGATCTAGAAATTGTCCCCATGTCATGGCCAAATGGCTGAGTGTCTTGGAATTAGGATTGCTGTGATCTGCGTTGCTGCCATGTACCTTCCGACTGACGTTTCGAGCGTTGGGTAGAGGTTTGTTGGATTGTGATTTTCGGGGTTCCGAAAGATCATCAGCGTAATCTGGCCCTTCAATTCGTTCAAAGGCAGTTTGGGCAGCCCCCCACATTGGGTTCTTCAGGTTATTACATGTGCCATTTATGGAACGAAAGCGTTCTTGCGTGTTGCATTTTAATTTCTTTTCAATGATTGGGATCTTCGTTGACAACTGGACTACTTGCTTCCTGCATTTTGCGGTATCTCTGCGAAGGCAATCAATAAAACATTATGCATTATTACAACTGATGAAAGTTCTACAACCCTTTTTTCGACTGAAGAGGGAGAAGTTAATTTTGAATTATGGGGTGTCGATTTCACTTCTGAATGGGCTTTTCTCTTAATTGAGATCAGGCTAAAAGGTTCTCAAAGACTAAATTGAAGAAAAGAGAGCTAAATCTCATTTTATATGGACTACACAACCTGATGACAATGGAGGAAGAAATATGGTGAACAAATAACTCTAACAATTGGCATTTTCCTGTTTAAGAATCGTTGTGGCCTCATACTATTTACGAATAATATAGGTTTATAACGTGATTCAAAAAATAGCGCACTCCAGAATAGAATTGGTGCCAGATAGGCTAAAACACGAGTAAACTAAGTTTGTAGTGGTTAATTTACAGTTATCAGCAGTCCCTAATTTGAAATGATATTATTAAGCCTTCGTATTAGTCGTTTTTGGCCATCTCACTTAAGGAGGTTCACATTAAATAGTCTGAGTTTCAGGCTTTTTCAAGAGGAAAAAGAAACATACTTAGACAAAAAGCTTGGTGGATGACTGCATATTTTCTTGACCAAACATCCAGTGCAAATCTCACTTCTTACTGCTGATAACCATTCTTTATTTGACGCAAAAGATTCCTCGCCATGCTGCAAGATCTGGTAGTTGTTTCTAAGAATGGTCTTGTCTTTTTCTTCTCTCTCCTTTGGCAGATGTTTTGTTTTCTTTGTTGCTTCCTCGCTGCATCCTTGCTCGAGATTTTTCTCTTTAATGAACTTTTGTAACCCATCAAACAATCCTTTGTTAGATAGCTGGTAGGGTGTGTCTCCAGCATCCCTCAAATCTTGAGCATCTCTAATAACATCTGGGATACCGTCCTCTGGATAAGCTTTGTCGATAATGTTAGATGACGTCAGCTCAAGGCTAGCAACCCAAATAAGCACGAGGAAAACGCAGCAGCGAGTCATTCTGCACATAGAAAAGCTGTGTACATTAAAGGCAAATAATAATAAGACGACCTATGATCAAGTATAATTTGAACACAGTGAAGAAATTTGTCTCATGTATGGATTTTTGGACTATGAAGCCGTCCGAAAAAAGCCTTTTTGCACTCCGGAAAAAAGGACAGTCGCTGAGGTCGGACACGTAGCTTAATCTAACAGGAAACGCATCGTTGACTGCCAGTTATGCTCGAATTCGTTAAACTTAGTTCAGAAGAGAAATTCATTGCGACCTTATAAAAACGAAACGCGAGGCAAAACCTTCGATTGCGGTGAAATTAACCCGCGTAGGAGGATTCTCTCGGCCTGCAAAAAGAAAGGAAACGGCTGCTACGCAGGCAGTGTTCAAATTGGGCTACTTCGTGTGAAAACCGAAGAACCGGGTTCGCTGACTTCGCAGATTAAAACGGTATCAGTGACTGACTGTTTTCTGATAACTCTAGCCAAGTTTGGATAGGGAAACCTTTTTAGATTTACTGAATCAAAGGGAGATGATCCTTTCGCGATGGAGGTCTAGTAGCTTTTTTTGATGGCTGATCTCAAATAGGTTAAGATTGCTTTTGGCAACGAGTTTTATCTCTGTCCGAACCTTGGGACATGATATCATTCCGGAATGGTGACTCCCGATCCTAAAACTCTCCGTATGTGACAAAACAAATTGTTCGTCCTTTGTTATTTGCTTAGCTCTGGTCAGAAAGCTGATGGAGAAGAAACATGAGCCTAAAAAAACCTTGAAGGGCTCCAAAACACAGGCTACATTCGGATCCTAATTTTAGAACTGACTGAAGGGTTAATTCGTAAAAGATTACAACCCGCTTACCTGCGCTACCGAGATGAACCCTCGCTAACTATTATAGTCATAGACGATAACTTGGTTCCTGTGTAGACCGCGCGTCTAACTTTTGAAGAGGTTTTATAACAATGTGTTAGCTAATTATCAAACAATGCATTGTTAAATACACCACAACATCTGATATCGGTTCATCTCATGACAACCTTTCTGAATATTTACTTTTCAATTGGTTTTTTAACCCTTCATTAGGGAATGCCAAACAAACATATTTAACTTCAACAATTTAATATGTGGATTCGTAAGATATGAGACTCGTATATTTGAACTGTGGCATAAAGATTTCATTAGAAGAATGATGACCTCAGTTAAAACCTGAGTAGTGGTGATCACGCCTTAATTATTCTTTTTCCTTTCGCATGTAGTTGCGCTATTGTATTATATAAAGAATGCAAAATGTTTAACTTACATATTAGCTGTAGATCCACTAGGATAAGAGCATAATTATAATTATTTTTAGACGTAATAGAGGATATGTTAAATTCCGATATCTGAACTGTGTAAAAGATTTTAAGGTTTAAGTTCACCAACATCCATTGCAGTTGAATGTATAAGTCCGCAAGGTGTCAATAACAGGACCCTCTTTTGTATTTTACCCTAATTTAGGGAATTGCCACCTTCCAATTGTGAAAACACAGGGATATATATCTTAGACATAAAAAAATATCTAAAATGACTGAGCTGCAGAACAAAGATATAGTTGCAAGAGTGACCATCAAAGCTCAATACACAGCTTATCCAAGTGATTAGATGAAAGAACATATATTTGAACTGCAGTGAGGAAATGACTGGCCATGGCAGTTGTACAAACAACTTAAGTAGTTGTGAAATTCATTCTGAAACAATTAATTTCACAACTGCTTAAGTTGTGTCTATAACTGCAATGATCAATCACTTTTTCATATCTTTCTCCGCAGTTCAGATATATGAAAAAAGATATGTAGAAATGAAATGATATTCAGTAGTCTTTCATATATTCACGTGTATCCTTTACCATCTACTGGTATATTATGAATTCACAATGTGACCAGTCCCCACTTGGCTTGATGGCTCAGTTGGTAGAGTAGTACATTATTATCACAGAGGTAATGGGTTCGAATACCGTTCAGAATTTTCTCCGGATTTCATTTCACACCTGCTTAAGTTGTGTGTATCACTGCGATGATCAATCCTTTCTTCATACCCAACTTATTTATATATTTGAACTGGGTAATAGCGATTTAATAATAAGAACGATCCCAGTTCAATACACATTAATTAATCAGTGGTGATAAGGCTTAAAATAATATTTTTTCCTCCCACACATATAGCCTTTTTTTCCGCCGAATTAGAGAATGTTAAAATATTTCAACTTACCTATCAAGTGTGACCTGCTTAAGATTGGATCACAATAAGATATACCATGGGTGTATATAATTTACACGTAACATGGAATAAATGAAATTCATATCACTTTTAAACTGCAGATAAAGGTTTAATTAGAGAAAAAAAATATTACTTATTGGCATATTTGAATAGCTGATGAAACACTTCCAATTCTACAGTAACAACTTACCTTCGAGCGAGCGACCTGCAGCAGCGATGCCTGGTGAAACTGAAATGTAGAGTCAAATTCCCGCGCGGAACAGTATTTGACATCTTGTCTCGTCGGCATTTTAGCGCTATTGTTATGAAGTAAGTTGAGCCGTTTGTTTGTAAACGGCAGGTAATTACTTTCACGCCTTGTTGTTTTAATCCCATTCAACCGGAAGAACGTCTCTGAAACTGATAAATGAGTGATGGTGAAATGATGGTGGGTGATGGTGAGTGATGGTCTCTGAAACTGTTTTGCTCTTTTTCTCGAAACTATATTTTCCTAGAAATTGGGCGCACGTTTTAAGTTCGCGTTCAGCGAATTTTCAACCGTTTTAGCTCAAATTTGGGTAGAATGTTCCTATGTAATGTAGCTCAAAAACCTTGTCGGCGATTTTGATATTTCCCGTTCTTTCTAGACTTACAAACAAATGAAGGAATAGGAGCGATATTTTTTCGAACCCCGAAGTTTAACCGGGCGTGAAAAACAAACCAGGCAAGATATCAAAATTCGCCGACACGGTTTTTGAGACAAAGGTGTTAAGAACTCGGCGCAATGTCTGTCTCTTTTAAAAGTTTAAAAAGTCCTTAAAGGTTAAAAACGTCACAACATCTGGCACTTGTTCATCTCACGACAAACTTTCTTAATATTTACTTTTAAATTAGTTCTTAACCCTAAATTACGGATTGCCAAAACAAAAATAATTAACGTCAACAATTTAGCAAGCTAGGCTATCAAGAAAACGGGGAGATGGTTGTTTTACGTGGGTTCGTAAGATATGAAATTCATATTTTTGAACTGTGGAATAAAAATTAATTGTCATTTCTCGTTCATTGTTAGTCAACTCGTGCAGGTAAATCCCGACAATTCACTCGCTGAGTGCGTTAACCTGTAATTAGTATATACCACGCAAGTGAATAGTACTTTTCGAGAACGCTGATTGGCTAGAAGAGAAGCAAAATGGCTTCCCGTTTCGCTTCGGTTTCCGACTGAGAGGAAATTCTTTCAATGCACGAGAGGGCTGTACCGAAAAACACAAAAATGGCAACAAAGTTTGGTGTAACAGTATTTAATGGTAAGTTATTTTATCTCCCTAACGTCATATTCTAAGGCGAAAAATCAAAATACAATGCTTTGTTTACGAAAACTGTCGAACACTAAAATCACAATGTAAACAATGAAACATATAATGTTAACAGCTTGGTTTCAACAACAAGAGGAATTTAACTCAACTACTGAAGAAATGACACTGCAGCAACTTAACAAGTGCCTGCAAAAATGTTATTTATCGACAAGAAGGCGAGACGGAACATTTTACAATAAAAGATTGCTTACCGCTATACGGACAGCCCTTCATCGACACCTGAGAAGTCCACCGCTAAATAAGCCTTTTTCCATTATCGGAGACCCCCTTTTTGCAGAAGCAAACTGAAAACCTTCAGCAACTATTTGAAAACTCTCAGCAAAAGAGGCGACATAGCTTCAACAACCCATAAGCAAGCGTCTGACAAAACAAGTACTTGAAAAGCTGTACGATGAAGGAGAACTCGTCGAGTTTGACACGATTAATCGTGGAAAATTATAACAAAACGCACAGTTCTTTATCAGCCTTTTCCTCGGCAAAAGAGGCAGGGAAAACAAGCATACCACGACGAAAGCCATGCTTGCCTTGAGGAAAACACCAGCTGACGAAGAATACTACGAAGTGAGCAACGAGCGAGGAGCTATGTTGGCTACAAAGAACCATTGATAAGGTGGTCTTGATGACCAAGATGACCAATCCAACGGAAAACAGCGCTGTCCACCAAAGCTCATCTCGAAAGCTCATCTAAGACACCTAAATCCGGAATCCAGAAATCTTTTTCACATCTTATAGCGTGAAAATCATGGAAGGAAGGCTTTCTCGTTCTCTTAACACAATAGAAAAGTCGCAGCGACATACGCCTTTATTGCCTTATGACAGATCAAGCCAAAAAGCAATCTCTAGGCTAAATATAGTATTTGGCTGCATGAGTGAAATATTTTCAAGCCTCTGATCGTTGTATGGCGTTCTTTTTATGATAATCACCAGCCAAACAGGAGTCTGGCCTTATAACTAGCGGATTTAGGAACGTTGCATTTTTGCATCTGCTCTTTAAAAGCCAGGCTTTGTAAAGAAGAATGGTGTAAATGTTCGAACGTGTTTTTGCTGGAGATTAACACCGCCTACTTACCGAGAGCGATATTTACTTTCGCCACCTGTTATAAACTGTATCATCATGGTAATCACCTGATTATTATCACCGTCATAATCATCATCGTCACCATAACCACCGTCTCCCTCGCCATAATCATCGTCATCATCGTCATTATTAACATAATCACCATTCCAATCTTCAAATCCCTACAACAGTATATGTGACAGCGAACCGTTACAGGAGCCATGGAGGTGCAATGGACAGGACAGGCTAGGACAAAACACTTGAATAGAGTGCTTATTTCTGAATAAAACCAATTGAAAGGCTGACCGGACGGCTAAAAATGATAAATTTAATACCCAATATTCCTGTTACACAGGACCAACCTTCTTAGGGGCTACACTGAAGCTAAGTAGATATGGATAGGACGGTTGAAAATTTAGAAATTATACTTAAGGAAATATATGACATGATTGTTGGCAAAAAAAGGAAACGTGTACTAAAGCGGATACTTAAAAAATTAAATAGGTTAAATCTCGTCACGCCTAACCCAGAAGGTTCAAGACTCTTGCTCTTGGATCCGACTTGGAAATTAAGATGCTTCTCTCATGTGTCTCTTGCCCTGCGAATAGCGTCCTTATTTGATTTGATGAGTTCGAGAGGAAGATTTGTTACCCACAGAATGGGTAGGAAGAGTAAAGTGATCTGAAACTGCGGTGGGTTGAACAATGTGGCGTTGTGTGATTGATATTTAGATTGCGCCTCTGTGCCATGACATTTAGTCTCGAATATGTAATTGAACATTACATTTGTTGCAGTCAATCTCTCTTGTGATACTGCACCATATTTAAACGAAATTAGGAAAAGAGCAGGTGATGCGATGTTGTATACGTCTTTGTTTGTTGGTAGAGAAAAACGGTATTAGGCGTGGTATCCTCTTTAACGTTCTGCACTTATTTCTGTAACTACGGAAAGCTCCCAGATCCAGGGGGGAGGGGCTATTATATCACGAAAATGCTTCTAGACATCGCTTTGTAGAACTTGATTTGACGTGTATTCGGTAGGGATGGATGAAGAAATGTTTATTGACTTTTAAGTTTGACAGAAATATGATTTGTCATCCTTGTGTTTTCTTATATATTTTCCATTTTTGCCGATACTGCGGGTAATACATGTAGTATTTTGCACTGTATCAGCGGAGCTCCGGCGGCCCGAAGGACCGCCAAGCGGAGCCTTGTAACCAAATAGGGAAAAAGATACCCATGAATTGATTTTCTCATGGTTATCATGTCAAAGGCATTGCTCGTGGGAGCGCGTATGCACGACGACGACGGCGACGGTGGAGTCGCGCAACATGGCAGCCATACTCCAAATAATAGGGTTATTGCTAGAATGGACACTCCAAAATATGGTGAGACACTTCGTGACACATAAACAGGTACAAGCAGATAAACGACACCCTATTTAGGCAGAGAATAACTGCTGGGACAGGCACTGATCTCTAGTGATTAGGTCTAAGAAACGGTTAGCTTTCGTAAATTGTTCTGGTTACACCATAATTAAACTTGGTAAACCTTTGGTAAGACTTTAATAAGATCGGTTAGTACTTTATATACACAAATTTAAGTGTCTCACCATATATATATATCTGTTATTGGCCGGCTGGGAGGTCCGTATAGGGAAAAACTGTGACCGAGGTCGCAGTTTTTCCCTATACGGACCGACCCTAAGCCGGCCAATAACATTTTTACCTTTTTTTCTTGCCGTAAACTGGCTTACAAGTGCGTTTGTTTACGCAAGTTTGCCATTGAATCGGCTTACGCGCCGTCTACAAACCATTTGCGAAGAAAGATGTATCAAAGAACAGGATTATTTCGAACTACTTTATGTTAGTGCATTTAGTTCCATAGTTAAGGTCTCCAAAATTGTTTTCCAGGTGTGAATTTTTGTTCAAAGTTTGAAGTTGTACTATAAAAACAGTTTTTGTCGATCATTGCGAATCACTCGACTGAATTGGACTTTTCTACCGTAAATTGAGTAGCAGATAGCGAGAAAATTCGTTAAGTGTACTCCACAGCAATTCTCTGAATTATCGCAACGATTAGAGAGGGAAACTCGACTGAAATTGACTCAGTTTTTACTTAAAATTGTACAGAGAGACACACAGGATTACGCGCCATTACAGCGCCGAGCAACAAACAGCCAAACAAACTCTCACAACTTCAAAAACGTCAATTGAATTTACTTACAGTAACTTTCCTTGCCATCTATTGAAAGGTGAATAGAGGTAAACTTGCGTTAATTAATTGTCTTTGGAAGTGAAAAAAGGGCGAAAGATTGACTATAACCGCTAATTCATTGACGATAATAGATCGACTCCATGTATTCCGCCCGCTGTAGCGGTCCGTATGAGAGAATTCCGCCCGCTCCAGGAGCCGAAAAAAAGATAATAGGCCTTTTGCAACAGTTGGTCACGTGACCGATAATTTCTAAACTTTCAGCTACAGCAAAATGAATTTCAGAGCTGGAAAGAGCATGTTTTAAATAACCAGGACACCAATTTTCAGACCAATGCCGTATAAGGTTGAGATTTAATGACGATTTGAATATTGCAAAAATTAGAAGGTTTTGTATGGAAGCGAGGAAGCTTTGCCTTCCAGAAACCTTTTCTGTTATTAATCACTACCAAAAGGAGCTGCTGGCATATAACCATTGGAGATAGAAAGAGGGGTAAAATATTAGGAAAATGGGAATTTCTAGGCCCTTACACCGAAAGGCAAAGATTTTATGGCAGCTTGAAAACTTGCAAAATTACAAGGATTTGTATGGAAAACCACTGGAGCGTGACTGGAGGGCAAAGCGACTTCTTCTCATACAAATCCTTCTAATATTTAACGTCCATAAAAATTCCCCCTTAAAAGATATAAACCTGAAAATTTGCATGTAAGCTTACTTGGAACTGTTCTTTCCATTTCGGATAACATTATGCATTACCAATGATTAAAACCAACTGTTGCAAAAGGCCTATTAAGAATATCCATTCTAGTCACAACCCAAATAAGGGTTGATAGAGACATGCAGTCTTGGTTTACCGTGTACCTCTTTAATATTGGACATCCATGTTATGAGCAATTGACACCTGTCAAAACAAGGTGCTGACCAGTATCACGTGACCATATCGCGGGCTCAAGTCTACAACTCATCGAGGTCACGTGTTTTTTTTAAGTTGACCGCTGAACAAATGCTGGTTTTTGATTGGATCGCGGGCTCATTTCAGGTTAACTTTTTGAAAACAGTTCAGGCTTGTTCGGAAGCCGGCTAACTCTAGCCCAGGATAAAAATTTATTCGAATTATAACGTTTTCTTCTATACAATTTTTTTTCCTGCTTTGTTTTGTGTTTATAAAACTTAAAACAGAAAACCTCACCGCAAAGTTACAGAACTCAAATCAAGATTATACCTTTTCCTGGGTTAATAGCTTAATCAGGTTCTTAACAAACTGGCCAAGGAGCTTCGCTTTTAGACTAGCCTAAATCTATATATTATTTTATTGTATTACTAAATCCTTGCTTGTGGTAATCATTACATATTTTCACATCTTAAGTGTACCGCATCGTCCTCTACTTCATTATAATCACGTTAAGTAGTGTCTTGCTTGCTTTTATCTTTCCAGTTGGTTATCTGCAAGAAAAGCAAACAACGAAAAGAGAAACAAATAAATTATATTGTCCCGTTTGATTGGTAATGACGATGTTATATGACGATAGTTACGCCAGGAAGCTTCACACATGGGCGTTTACAGGGAAAAATAAATACTTGGTCTTCCCACTAAATTTATCGACAGGGGTTTTTCCTCCTAATTCTCTACTTGCACAAATCCCATAATACACCTCTTTTACCCTCCAAAAATTTGCATAGGCATTGTTTTAGATTACTTTTGAGACATGTTCATGTCCCAGGAGAAATTGCAAACAATGAGTATGCAAAATTTTGGGGGGGTTAAAGAGGTGCATTATGGTATTGTGCAAGTAGTGAATAATGTCACAATCTGTTTTTTTTTTTTACATTTAACAATTATTTGCTGAAGGCAAAGTCGAGCTGAATAATCACCAATATTCACTGAGCCTCAGGCGAATAATTGTTTAGGTATAATTTTCAGAGGTGAATATCAAGAACTACAGAATAACGGACTAAACATGAAAACACAGACGCAATTGTTCGTGCGCATACACGTATGCAGCCATAGTTTTGTTTTTACTCCGTTTAATAACTCATCGAGTTTGGCGGTAAAATAAAACAAGCGAAACATTACGAAAAATAAGTACATCCACTAATTTTGTTTTATCGTTGTTGTCTTCATTCACAGTTGTTATTGTTACCTAAAGGTGAGTAGCTTTAGTTTGAAAAAAAAACGAATTTTAGTCCTGAATCGATCTGACCTGCTGGCGATCGACGCCACCACTGCGTTTACGATTCTTCAGAAAAGCCTTGAAGACCAGTTCTTGAAAAGGTTTTTGGTGTAAGGGCGACAGAAGTCATTTTGAAAATTTTCCATCCTTTTATAAAGCCTGGTCTTGAAGAGATAATAAATGAAATGTCATTCATTAACTGTCCGCTATGTTTACCTGCCAAGATGGCAAAGCGGGGTTAATATAGCGTCATATGACGAGATTTTTGACCAATCCGGCAGAATTTTCAAGATATTCACCGCGCGTAATTACACTAATATCAGATGTTCAATATTGACTGTGGAAGATCAGGTCCAAGCATAATTTTATTACGCTATAAATTAAGTGAACGGTGTTCAAAAGATAATGATAATTAGTACTCCGAGCGTCTTTGGAATTTTTTTCATGTTACAGATATCACCATCGTCTCTTTACCTTAAGAGCAAACGCTTCAAATATCTAAAAGTAAAACTCGTATCACAAAGAATGAGGTAACCTTTTGACCTAGAAAAAGCAGACCATGCATGGGGGAACTAACAGGTACGTTAGAAAACGATAAAATTGCAAATACCTGCTTACTTTGGTTTACACACAAAACTGTTTTTCCAGACTTCCAGGTTGATATCAGGCAGCTTATTACAGCTGACAAAGCCTGTCAAAAGACTGAGAACCTGCTTCGGGATGGCACCAATGTAGTCACTATTATTGCATATTACTTTTGCCAGGGATGTCTTTCTGATCTCCTCCAGCTGACAGGCCGTGTATGCCGTTTTGGTCGTCTGCGAGGAAGCTTTTGGCTCATTTTCGAACCAGAACCGATCTCCCACTCTCAAGCGTCGAAACTGTTCAGCAATGAGGCATTGGAACGTTGGTCCTAACACGCCACCTTTTGTAGATTCACTGCGCGGCTCCAGTAGTCCTATAAACATAAAAATTCTACTGAAATTCTTTCCATCCATATTGTTATAGGTTCTTTACTTCAGCTTATAATTTTCTTTGTTGGCGAGGCCACTTTGAAGAGTTCTTGTTTTTCAAAGTGAACTGGGTAGAAAAAGCGATACTATATGAATTGTAATGACACAAGAACGTTACCTCCGGTAAACAAGTCGATGTCCTTGACATCCTCGTACACTTTCTTCAGATTTTCAATGTCTCCCTCGCTAAACCCAATTTTCTTGAGATCTTCAAAGCTGTTGATGTTTGCTTTTAAGTTACACACGCCACTGTTACGGTACGTGAGATAAGAGGGCACTCCGCGCTCACGTGACCGTTGAAGATTGATGGCCACAAGGTCTGACAGATCACCGGGGCCTCTGAACAGGTTTTCTTGTATCGACTTGGAGAATTTTCTAAAGAAACAAACAAGCAAACCAAATAAACTTCTCCAACTTGTAAAGTATTTTTAAAACTGAATGTTCACTTGGACAGTCAAGCTCGCGTAACTACATAACTGGAATATCATATAGGTACAGAACGATAACAGTATTAGCGTTTTTTTTTACCACATTAGAAGCCGGCCCTATTAAGGGGCCACCCTCAGGAAACTGGAAGGTCCTTGAATTTCTTCACAATCGCGTTAATCTTTTAGTGAACATAGAGTCATCTCAAGACATGATAAATCATCATCATCGCCTTATAGTTCGAACTCTTATCTGCCAACTTCTTTTCCGAAACAAAGTTAATTTAGGTTAATTAAATTTTGGGTGGCCGTTTGATAGGGGTAAAGACAATAGAAAAACCCTCGAGCATCTGAACGACCAAAAGATGGCCGGCCACGGTGGCTAAATGGTTAATAAGAGGTTTCATTCACTTACTGACAATAATTTACAGGATGACTTGCCGCTGAATAAGGAGTGACTGCTAAATAGGTGGCTGGTTAATAAACGTTTCACTGTGTTTATGATGTCCATTGACTACGCCCGCTTACAAGAAGGAAGCAAGAAAAAGGAGTAGATGGAAAGCGCAGATGTCGTTCTTATGTTCCACAAGGATCTAAGAGGTGTGTAAGTAGAGATGCATAATGCCTTAACGAACCACCTGCGTCTAAAAAAAAACACCGGAAACGATACCGGTAAAAGATCGATTTGCCTGAAATAAAGCTTGGCTTGAACGATGTATACTACTCGTAGATATTTTGGATTCTTACCCGTCCACTTTTGCCGCTGGATCCTTTACCAGTCCTCTGAAAATACTGTCAATTCCTCCTTCGCATTTCTCGTATAAGTAGACAGGATTGCCAAAATCCTTCAGCGGGATTGACAGAAAGTTTTCTTTCTGTTGAGTGAAGTAGCTGCAGGATTGATGCTGAAAACCACTTTGAGTCAATCTTCGGAATTCCTCTTGAACGAGGGTGTGTCCGAAGCGAAAAGCTGCGACTGCAAAGGCGGCAAAAACTGATGGGTTGGTATTTTTATCGTAGCCTTTAAAAAAGATTTTTCCTTCCAAGAGCTTGAGGTTAAAATTCTTTATCTAAAAGAGGAGTGCACAAAGTCAATTAATTTCACCACATTTTGTAATGATCAGAATTCACAGTTTTTGACCTGGATCACCACCAAATACCAGAAATTCATTTTGTTTTTCAGCCTTCTGGTACAAAAGAAGTTTATTGCCTCAATTAGTCTCGTTTTGTCCGCTGTAAGTTTGCTCATGCGTGGAGAACGGAAGAAAGTGAAGGATGTTCGAGCTCTTTATGTTACCTGGCAGACGTTCTTTCCGTATCCTAACCACTGCAAGCTTTTTCTTTCGTTGCTATGCGCCTAATTTTTTTTTTATTTTTAGATGCTCCTGTGTACGACAAATTATAAGAACAGCGCTCACCACGGCACGATGGTAAGATTGGAAAGCCCAAATTTTAGATGGCAGTAAAACTGGTTATTTGAATTTAGGCTCGTTACTTTCGATTTCTTTTACGCTTCAAGGTTTTGCCCTCGTTGCTATGCAACTAATTTTGCCACAATTTTTAGAACAGCCGTTCACGATGGCAAGATCGGAATATCCAAATTTTAGTCCGCAGTGAAAATCGATATTGCAGAAATTTAGGATCCTGAATTTGCTGCTTCATGCTGAAATAACATTTATTATTGTCTTACTTTGTTGCTTTTTAATATATGATTTCTGGCGAATTATTACCGTTTCTTTCCCTAATATCAGCGGAAGAAACTCGTTGTAGGTTATAACTTGGAGTTGCGCGCCAACTATTTTCCTTGTTTCTTGAAAAATTCTTGCCGCATCCCAGTCGGTTATTTGGCTCAGTTGTTCAGCGATGCGATTATGTTGCCGAAGCCAGAGAGTGTGCATCGACATAAGACCTGTTAGAACAGAAAAATAAGTATTTGGTGACAAACTTGATTCTTTTTCTACACTCCGTACTAACTGACTGACCAATCGCCACATCCCAGTCGGGAAGTACTTGGGTCAATTTTTGCTGGGTATGTGCCGCTGACCTCTAAGAGCCCCTACCCCATTATAGCCAATTCTGTGGCCAATTATAGTAAACTCCATCCTAGTCACTTTTGAGCAAATACGGTAAGTAATTTTCGCGGTCCAGACTCAGTCACCTTCTATTTGAGAACGTACCTTATATTGAATAAACACGTTACTTTTTTATTAACAGTACAAACAGTCTGGTACGTCTGCTCACCATATGAACAACCGTCTTACCCCAAAAATCAGAAAATATGCGACCCCATTCTAGTAACTCTTGTGAAAATATGAAAATATGATCCCATCCAGCGGCACATCCCCACTAGCCTCTTATAAGAAAGGTCCCCCCTCCCTCGGGGGGTAATCGACTAACGCACTGACCAAAATACTGACTACAAACGGATGGAAATGGGTGTCTTTTTCACTTCTTAAAAACGGTGCTAACTTAAACGAAGCAATGAGTAATAAAGGCACTGATCCTGAAGTAGAATTCTACGGGATAAAACAGATCAATGCCTTTACTACTCGTTGTTTCGTTTAACTAGGCGCCGTTCTTTAAGAAGCTCATACCCTGGTTCTCGTTGGTACGTTCGTCTCCTGACAAAAAGCAAGGCCTGTTTGGGTCTTTTGAAACGCAGAATTCATCAGGATCTTGTCTGGGCAGCAGGTTCTTAAACGGGCACCCATGGGGGTGTTTCATATCCCTTAGCGTCCCTCCGTTTCCCTGAAGATTTTCTGTAAGTTCTTCTTCCGAGCCGTAGATCTGAGAGCCGTCAATGAAAGCCGTCAGTCGATTGACGTGTTCTCGAGGACGCAATGAACAATGGTGTGGCGGTTTGAAAGGGGAATCTCGCTCAACCTCGATAAATGTGACTTCCCTCTTCCGAAAGACCTCATCGTCTTCCGGGATTTTTATATTTACGCACTCCGGATCTTTAGTGTCTAGTTCACAGTTGATTCCAGTACCAAGTGCAAGCGTGATGTCGTGATCCAGAAACTGTCCCCATATCATGGCCAAATGGCTGAGTGTCTTGGAATCAGGATTGCTGTGATCTGCGTTGCTGCCATGTACCTTCCGACTGACGTTTCGAGCGTTGGGTAGAGGTTTGTTGGATTGAGATTTTCGGGGTTCCGAAAGGTCATCAGCGTAATCTGGTCCTTCAATTCTTTCAAAGGCAGTTTGGGCAGCCCCCCACATTGGGTTCTTCAGGTTATTACATGTGCCATCGATGGAACGAAAGTGTTCTTGGGGGTTGCATTCTACTTTCTTTCCAATGATTGGGATCTTCGATGACAACTGGAGTACTTGCTTCTTGCATTTTGCGGTATCTCTGCGAAGGTAATCAATTAAAACTCTGATGAAAGTTCTACAACCCTTTTGTCGACTGAAGAGGGAGAGGTTAATTTTAAATTATGAGGCGTGGATTTCGTTTTCTTGAGCTTTTCTCTTAATTGAGATCAGGTTAAAGGGTTGTCAAAGACTACATTGAAGAAAAGAGAGCTAAATCTCATTTTATATGGACTACACAATATGGTGAACAAATAACTCTAACAATTGGCATTTTCCTGTTTAAGAATCGTAGTCGCCTCATACTATTTTACGAATGGTATAGGTCTATAACGTGATTCAAAAAATAGCGCACTTCAGAATGGAATTGGTGCCAGATCGGCTAAAACACGAGGAAACTAAGTTTGTAGTGGTTATTTTACAGTTATCAGCAGTCCCTAAATTAAAGAAACATACTTAGACAAAAAGCTTGGTGGGTGAATGCATATTTTCTTGACCAAGCATCCAGTGCAAATCTCACTTCTTATTGCTGATAACCATTCTATATTTGACGCTAAAGATTCCTCGCCATGCTGGAAGATCTGGTAGTTGTTTCTAAGAATGGTCTTGTCTTTTTCTTCTCTCTCCTTTGGCAGATGTTTTGTTTTGTTTGTTGCTTCCTCGCTGCATTCTTGCTTGAGATTTTTCCCCCTAATGAACTTTTGCAACCTATCAAACAATCCTTTGTTAGATAGCTGGTAAGGTGCATCTCCAACATCCCTCAAATCTTGAGCCTCTCTTATAACGTCTGGGATACCGTCTTCTGGATAAGCTTTGTCGATTATGTTAGATGACATCAGCTGAAGGCTAGGAACCCAAATAAACACGAGGAAAACGCAGCAGCGAGTCATTCTGCACATAGAAAAGCTGTGTACATTAAAGGAAAATAATTAGATAACGTATAATCAAGTATAATTTGAACACAGTGAAGAAATTTGTCTCATGTATGGATTTTTGGGCTATGAAGCCGTTTGAAAAAAGTCTTTTTGCACTCCGGAAAAAGGACAGTCGCTGAGGTCGGACAGGTAGCTTAATCTAACAGGAAACGCATCGTTGACTACCAGTTATGATCGAATTCGTTAAATTTAGTTCAGACGAGAAATTCATTGCGACTATATAAAAAACGAAAAGCGAGGCAAAACCTTCGACTGCGGTGAAATTAACCTGCGTAGGATGATTCTCTCAGCCTGCAAAAGAAAACGAAACGGCTGCTACGCAGATTAAAACGGTATCAGTGACTGACTGGTTTCTGTTAACTCTAGCCAAGTTTGGATAGGGAAACCTTTTTAGATTTACTGAATCAAAGGGAGATGATCCTTTCGCGATGGAGGTCTAGTGGATTTTTTGATGGCTGATCTCAAATAGGTTAAGATTGCTTTTGGCAACGAGTTTTGTCTCTGTCCGAACTTTGGGACATGATATCATTCCGGAATGGTGACTCCTGATCCTAAAACTCTCCGAATGTGACAAAACAAATTGTTCGTCCTTTGTTATTTGTTTAGTTCTAGTCAGAAAGCTGATTGAAAAGAAACATGAGCCTCGCAAAAACCTATTTCTTGAAGGGCTCCAAAAACACAGACTAAACTCGGGTCCTAATTTTAGAACTGACTGAACGGTTAATTTGTAAAAGATTACAACCCGCTTACCTGCGCTACCGAGCTGAACCCTCGCTAACTATTATAGTTATAGACTCCAACTTGGTTCCTGTGTAGAAGGTGCGTCTACTTTTGAAGAGGTTTTATAACGATGTGCTAGCTAATTATCAAACAATGCATGGTTAAATACACCACAACATCTGATATCGGTTCATCTCATGACAACCGTTCTGAATATTTACTTTTCAATTGGCTTTTTAACCTTTCATTAGGGAATGCCAAAAAAAACATATTTAACTTCAACAATAGTAATGTGTGGATTCGTAAGATATGAGACTCGTATATTTGAACTGTGGCATAAAGATTTCATTAGAAGAATGATGACCTCAGTTAAAACCTGAGTAGTGGTGATCACGCCTTAATTATTCTTTTTCCTTTCGCATGTAGTTGGGCTATTGTATTATATAAAGAATGCAAAATGTTTAACTTACATATTAGCTGTAGATCCACTAGGTCCGCAAGGTGTCAGTAACTAGGCCCTGTTTTGTTTTTTACCCTAATTTAGAGAATTGCCAACTTCAAATTGTGAAAACACATGGATATATATCTTAGACACAAATAAAATATTTAAAATGACTGAGCGGCAGAACAAAGATATAATTGCAAGAGTGACCATCAAAGCTCAATACACAGCTTATCTAAGTGATTAGATGAAAGACCATATATTTGAATTGCAGTGAGAGATATGAAGAAGTGATTGGTCATAGCAGTTGTACAAACAAATTAAGTAGTCGTGAAATTCATTCTGAAACAATTAATTTCACAATTGCTTAAGTTGTGTCTATAACTGCAATGATCAATCACTTCTTCATATCTTTCTCCGCAGTGCAGATATATGAAAAAAGATATGAAGAAATGAAATGATATTCAGTAGTATTTCATATATTCACTTGTATACTTTACCATCTACTGGTGTATTATGAATTCAGAATGTGACCAGTTCCCACTTGGCTTGATGGCTCAGTTGGTAGAGTATTGCATTACTATCACAGAGGTAATGGCTTCGAATCCCGTTCAGAATTTTCTCCGGCTTTCATTTCACACCTGCTTAAGTTGTGTGTATCACTGCGATGATCAATCCTTTCTTCATACCCAATCTTATTTATATATTTGAACTGGGTAATAGCGATTTCATAATAAGAACGATCCCAGTTCAATACACATTAATTAACCAGTGGTGATAAGGCTTAAATATTTTTTTCCTCCCACACATCTAGCGTATTTTTTTCCGCCGCATTAAAAAAAGTTAAAATATTTCAACTTACCTATCAAGTGCTGACCTGCTTAAGATTGGAGCACAATAAGATATACCATGGGCGTGTATAATTTACACATAACATGGAATAAAATGAAATTCATATCACTTTTGAGCTGCGGATAAAGGTTTAATTAGAGAAAAGACTATTACTTATTGGCATATTTACTTATTGGCATATTTTTCCTCCCACACACCTAGCGTGTTTTTTTTCGCCAAATTGGAGAATGTTAAAATATTTCAACTTGCCTATCAAGTGCCGATGACCCGCTTAAGATTGGAGCACAATAAGATATACCATGGGCGTATATAATTTAAACATAACATGGAATAAATGAAATTCATATCACTTTTGAACTGCGGATAAAGGTTTAATTAGACAAAAAAAAAATTATTACTTATTGGCATATTTGAATAGCTGAATAAAGAAATTAATTAACTAGAAGAAAGGTCGCTGCTATTACCTAAAAATACACAACCGACAGCAGCCGTTTTAAAAGCCGTAAAACAAATCAGCCCAAAACGGGTTTCCAAATAGCATACAATATAAAGAAAACACGCAATTCTTTCAGGTAGATTAGCTCCTCGAAACAAACTACATAAAAAAGTAGTAATGTGTTTTCGCAAGCTTAGAGGAAATCTTATGGAAAAAATCGCGTAAAACATAAACTAAATTCGTGAAAAACAAGTAACCAAGGGTATGGTCTATTAATACGGTAACATGATATTTAAATTTCGAGATCAAAGAAGAATCCACGTCTAGATTACAGCACTCGGGGTGTTAATCTGGCTGGTTCTCCAGCCGTCTATTCGGTGACAGAGCACGCTACCCGTTCACTTAAAGGACTCAAATGTTGTCTCCTATATGATGTCGCTACGTATGATCGCTACAATCAATCACGAAAAGTTCAGCGTCCTGTAATCATACAGATATCAAAGAGAGCGCGTGCTGCCGGGACAACCGATAAAATGGTAAACATAAAGGGCTTTAAAATTTATTTTATTTATTTTTATATTTCCTTTTTACTGCAATTGCATCGGGACTGAAATAATATTTTTCTTTTATGCTAAAAGGAATGATGTTTAATTCTCGCCCTCGTTTTATGCGAGTGATTTTCAATCCGGCAGCGCCCTTTAACTATTTGCTCGGCCAAAGGGAACAAAAAACGGGATTGCAATTTGTGTTATTGTTAAATCGTTTTTATTTTGACAATTCTGCAGTTCTGCTACCAAAAGCCAAACGTAAACTACGAGGTCTTTAAAAAAAAGCAAATCAGGTTTAAATCACGCGACAGACAAATGTACTTATTATTGTTACCACAAAAGGTAAAAACTTAAATTTTAATCGGTTCAGATCTATCAACTTCTAATTTCTCCAAACAATTTAAGTGAAATAAGAAGCAGACATGTGGTAAGGAGAAGAACAAACAAAGGGACACTGCCTCCGCTCAGACACAAAATCTATTGTATATTTTGTAAATAACCGCCTCTCGCTACTAACTGCACTGTGGTAGTGGCCACAACTCGAAAGCTCTGCTCCTTTTCCCACTACGCACCATTTCAAATTAATTCCTATGTAAGCTAGCTTTCCTTTGTTTTTGTCTTTCTTTCTTTCTTTTTTTTTTCCTTTTCTATTCTTGTAAATTCATATTATGTGCAAACAAGTGTGAATAAACTGAACTTAAACTTGAACTTGCCAAAGGAGCTGACAGTATCCTAAAATCATAATCCTAAAATCATTAACGACAAGGGCCTGAAACGGTACTAGGCGAGACGCAGAAAGTGAGTCGGTTGTAAGGCGCGAGTACAAAGCCAACTGAGAATTTCAGTTTCAGTTCTTTGCCTATAACATTGCCAGCTACAAGTTTTTGGTCGATTTTAAGTAAAAAGGCTGGTAAAATTTTCGATTTTCTGTCAACAAATCAAAAGAGCTTTTATGTACTACGCTTCAAACGTCACGATAATCCTGTGACTTCTCTGCCCGTGTTCATCAAACACAAATCAAAACTAGCGTTTTTGTCGCCAGTGCTCGTTGCGTTCCCAAATTTCTCCAGCAGCTGTTTGGCGGGGACAGCGCCTCTATCTCTTGTTCATGAGTCATTGATGTCTAAGCTGTTGAAACTTGTTATCTATTGTTGAGGGAAGAGCATTAGAAAAGTAATGTGTGGGGGAGGGTAAGACTTTTTCAGCTTGCAGGAATGTTCTTTCACGGTTACTGTCCCTTCAAGAGTTCTTCTCTTATGTAGGGGCGGGGGGGGGGGTATGAAATTGGAGGGGCAACACCTATAATAGATGGAAACAGCCCATACTAAACGCTTCAGTTAACAGCTTCATGATTGCCTTCGATTAAACAACGTTTGTCCAACGTTGTTCTTGGCGGCCATCTTAGGGAAGTATTACAGTTCGCCATGGGTGTGCACATCTCCACAATAGTTTAAACTTGTGAGCTGTAAAATGGCTCCTTTATTTCGAGGCTTTAAAAACACGGTATGTTCTAGGGTAAATGCAGACAACTTAAACTGTAAATCTGTTCATAGCATTTTTTCCTCACTTTTAAGCTATGGTTATCCATAAAGATTTTTCAGCAAAACTGTTTGGCTACCAATGTTCATTATGAAGTTGCTACGCACAAAATGTATCAGCCTTGAAAGGAAAAAAATCGTTTTGCCAAGTTTAGAGAAAACCAGTTGAATGATCTTTCCATCAGGTCTAAGAAATTAAACTGCAGTATAAAATGGCTGCCAAGTTGCCATTTAGGAGGGTTCATTTTGTAAGCCACACAGTGCAAGTCACTGTGGAGGAATTTCTCTCTCCACACCTCACCTCTCTTGCATGAATTTTCATTTTGTATGTATTTTTCGCGTCAATATCATCATCTTTATTATTATCGTTACCATAACCACCATCTCCTCCTCATAGCCATCGTCATCACCATTACTATTTTCATTATCATCACTTCAATCTTCAAATTCCTGTAACAATATCTGTGACAATGAGGGCACTGCCATTAAAGTAATTACGCCGTTCGAAAAAGGCACGTTTCAGGAGTTAAAGAGGTGCAATGGGCGCCATGGGCTTGGACAAAACTCTTGCCGTAAAATGCCTATTTCTGAATTAAACCAATTGAAAGGCTGACGGCAGGGCTGAAAACAGTATATTTAATGGCCAGTATTCCGGTAAGACAGGACTAACCATCTTCAGGGCTTACACTGAAGCTAAGTAGATATTGATAAAACTCAGTGTTTCATATTTGAAATGATACTTAAGGAAATATATGAAATGATTGTTGTCAAAAAAGAGAAAAACCAAAAGTGTACTAAAGTCAATTTATATACTATAAATAACGCAGAAGGTTCAAAGGTCTTAACCTTGGAGATTTGAGTTGATGAGTTCGAGAGGAACGAATAGACCCTTTGCATAAATGGCGCCTAAATTTGGAAAACAATACTTCGTACGTACATCCGTAGCCTCACGTTCATGTTTCAAGACAAAGGAAATTTCACATGAATGTGAGGTTAAGGATGTACCAAGTATTGTTATTCAAATTTAGACGCCATTTATGCAAAGGGTCGATTCTTCGTTGTCTGTAAAATGGGGAGGAAGAGTAAACTGATCTGAAACGGCGTTGGGTTGATCAGTGTATCGTTGTGTGCATGGTTTTTTAGATTGCGCGTCTATACTATGACGGTTAGTCTCGCATATGCAATGAAAGTTGCAATTCTTGCACTCAATGTCTCTTGTGGCACTGCATCATGCAAACAAGATTAGAAGAAGAGCAGGTCATGTTATGTCGTATACGTCTTTACTTGTTGATAGAGAAACAA
>JAHPZR010018785.1:50000-60000 GCA_019787425.1 Platygyra sinensis | reverse complement strand
CTGACTGACCAATCGACCCGGGGGGAGCCCTACCCCATTATAGTCTATTCACTTATAGACTCCATCTTAGTCGCTCTTGGAAAAACGCGATCCCAATTTAGTGACTTTCTATTTATGTACGTACCTTATATTAAATAAAGAACACTTCACTTTTCCCCTACTGTAAAAACATTCTGGTACGCTTGCTAACCGTAAATATGAAGAAATGTCTTACTCCAAAAATCAGAAAATATCTGGTGCGATGTGACCCCATACAGCGGCACATCCCCATTAGCTTCTTATACGGAAGCACCCACCCCTACACGGCCACTTCACCCTCCCGGGTAATAGACTAACTGACTGAAACACTGACTACAAACTGATCGATGGAAATGGGTTCACTAAAAAAACGGTACTTACTTAAGCGAAGCAACGAGTAGTAAAGGCACTGATCTTGAAGCAGAGTTCTACGGGATAAAAAGATCAGTGCCTTTCCTACTCCTTGCTTCGTTTAACTAGGCACCGTTCTTTAAGTAGCTCATACCCTGGTTCTCGTTGGTACGTTCGTCTCCTGACAGAAAGCAAGGCCTGTTTGGGTCTCTTGAGACGCAGAATTCATCAGGATCTTGTCTGGGCAGCAGGCTCTTAAACGGGCACCCTTGAGGATGTTTCATATCCCTTAGCGTCCCTCCATTGCCCTTAAGATTTTCTGTAAGTTCTTCTTCCGAGCCGTAGATCTGAGAGCCGTCGACGAAAGCTGTTAGTTGATTGATGTGTTCTCGAGGACGCAATAAGCAATCGTGTGGCGGTTTGAAAGGGGCATCTCGCTCAAGCTCGATAAATGTGACTTCCCTTTTCCGAAACACCTCATCGTCTTCCGGGATTTCTATATTTACGCATTCCGGATCGTTAGTTTCATGTTCACAGTTGATTCCAGTACCAAGTGCAAGCGTGATGTCATGATCCAGAAACTGTCCCCATGTCATGACCAAATGGCTGAGTGTCTTGGAATCAGGATTGCTGTGATCTGCGTTGCTGCCGTGTACCTTCCGACTGACGTCTCGAGCGTTGGGTAGAGGTTTGTTGGATTGAGATTTTCGGGGTTCGGAAAGGCCATCAGCGTAGTCTGGTCCTTCAAGTCGTTCAAAGGCAGTTTGGGCAGCCCCCCACATTGGGTTCTTCAGGTTATTACATGTGCCATCGATGGAACGAAAGCGTTCTTGCGGGTTGCATTCTAATTTCTTTCCAATGATTGGGATCTTCGATAACAAGTGGCTTACTATCTTCCTGCATTTTGCGGTATTTCTGCGAAGGCAATCAATAAAAACATTATGCCGCAAGCCTAGAATTAGAACTGACCATAGTTCTATAGCCTTTTTTTCGACTGAAAAGGGAGAGGTTAATTTCAAATTATGAGGTATCGATTTCATTTCCTTGGGCTTTTCTCTGACTTGAGATCAGGTTAAAGGGTTCTCAAAGACTACATTGAAATAACGAGAGCTAAATCTCATTTTATATAGACAACACAACCTGATGACAATGGAGGAAGAAATATGGTGAGCAAATAACTATAACAACTGTACATTACTTTCATATAATTGGCATTTTTGTGTTTAAGAATCGCTTTAGCCTCAAACTATTTTACGAATACTGTAGGCCCATAAAGTGATTTAAAAAGAGCGCACTAGCTTCAGAATGGAATTGATGCCAGGTCGCCTAAAACACGAGGAAACTAGGTTTTTAGTGGTTATTTTACAGTTATCAACAGTCCCTAAATTAAATTGATATTATTGAGCCTTCGTATTAGCCGTTTTTGGCCAATTCACTTAAGGCATGATCGTGGCATTTTGAAAGTAAAAATAAAACAGATTTTGCAACAAAAAGGAGTTTCACATCAAATAGTCTGAGTTTCAGGCTTTTTCAAAAGGAAAAAGAAACATACTTAGGCAAAAAGCGTGGTGGGGGACTGCATATTTTCCTGACCAAACATCTAGTGCACACTTCACTTTTTATTGCTGATAACCAATCATTTTTGGACGCAAAAGATTCCTTGCCATGCTGCAAAATCTGGTAGTGGATTCGAAGAATTATCTTGTCTTTTTCTTCTCTCTCCTTCGGCATGTGTTCTGTTTTCGTTATCGCTTCCTCGGTGCATCCTTTCTTGAGATTTTTCCTTTCACTGATGAACCTTTGCAACTCATTCAACAATACTTTGTCAGATAGCTGTTCAGCTGCGTCTCCACCGACCCTCAAATCTTGATCTTCTCCGATACCGTCTCTTGAATAAGCTTGGTCGATTACGTTAGATGACGTCAGCTGAAGCCCAGCAACCCAAAGAAACACAAGAAAAGCGCAAGAGCGAGCCATTCTGCACATAGCCTGGAAAGCTGTCGTGGAAATTAAAGGAAATTAGTATCGTCATTGATTAAATATAATGGCGACAGATCTTTTGCTTGTGTATCTCCTAGGCTTTGGAACAAACTTCCTGATTTTATAAGATATTCTGAGACTTTAGATTCCTTCAAAACTAGGCTCAAGACTCACCTTTTTAAAATTGCTTTTAACCTATAGTGAATCTTTGATCTTATTCTTGTAATTTTTTTGTAAAAGCATTGAGACTTTGGTATAATGCGCTTTAAGAACTGCTACTATTATTATTATTATAAATGAGCTATAATCAGGTACAATTTGAACACAGTGAAGACATTTTGTCTCATTCACGGATTTTTGGATTATATGAAGCCGACAGAAAAAGAGATTTTCCGCACTCTGGTAAAAAATGGCAAGGACTGAGGTAGGACATATAACTTAATCTAACAAGAAACGCATTTTTGACTGCAAGAAATGATCGAATTCGTTAAACCTAGTTTAGACGAGAAATTCAATGCCACTATATCTAAAGATAAAATCTTCGGCCATCGCTGGGAAATTAGCCTGCGTAACAGGATTCTCTCCGCCGGGAAAAAGAACGAAAACGGCTGATAACTGAAGCCAACAATGCAATTAACTGTGAATAATCTCTTGAATTTAACTGTTTTTCTTAATGTTATAGTTTGGAAAACGATTAGTGGATTTTCTTTTTGTTTGTGTTCATTTAAAAGAGTTTTGGTCGA
The DNA here is from genome assembly GCA_019787425.1 of Platygyra sinensis. Lineage (NCBI taxonomy): Eukaryota > Metazoa > Cnidaria > Anthozoa > Scleractinia > Merulinidae > Platygyra > Platygyra sinensis. The sequence goes on along the minus strand of JAHPZR010018785.1, from coordinate 56,908 downwards.
TTTTCACGGTTCGCTAACTACGCAGATTAAAAAGATACCAGTGACTGACTGTTTTGTGATAACCCAAGTTGAGTTTGGATAGGGGAACTATTTTAGAATGACTGAGTCAAAACGAGATAATCCTTTCGCGATGAAGTTCTAATCTCTATATTTTGATGGCTGATCTTTAATAGGTTAAGATCGCTCTTGGCAACGAGCTTCATCTCAGTCCGAAATTTTGGACACCCGGTATCATTCCGAGAATGGTGACTAACAATCCTAAAACTCTTCAAATGTGACAAAACTAGGCTCTCGTCCATTGTTACTTGTTTATCGCGGGTTAGAAAGCTGATTGAAAGTAAATACGAACCGCTCTAACAACAACCTTTGTCTTGAAGACCTCCGAAACCACAGATAATTTCGGTCCTAATTTTACAACTGACTGAAAGGTTAATTCGTAAAAGCTTACAACCCGCTTACCAGCACCACAAAGCTGAACCCTCGCCAATTATTATAGTGGTCGACTGATACTCTCTCTCCAGTAACTTGGTTCCTGTGTAGACGGCGCGTCTAACTTTTTAAGTGGTTTTATAACAATGTCCTAGCTAATTATGCAATGATGCATGGTTAAAAACGTCACAACATCTGGTACCGGTCCATCTTACGACAAACGTTCTAAATATTTACTCAGTTTTCAATTAGTTTTTAACAATTTAACAGGCTAGGCTTGAGGAACTGGTTATTATATGTGGATTCGTAATAATTATATGAAATCCTATATTTGAACCGTGGAATAAAGATTTAATTAAGAGAAAGACCATCTCGGTTAAAACCTGAGTAGTGGTGTTTAGACCTATATTATTTTTTTTGTTCCTTTCTCATGCATGTAGCTGGGCTTTTACATTAAATAAAAGAATGCAAAAGTTTTAACTGACGTATTAACTGTAGTCCCACTAGAATAAGAGCATAATTAAATATAACTATTTTTGGAAATAATATAGAATATGCTAAATTCAGATATTTGAATTGCGGAAAAAAGATTTAATCAGACGAAAATCCATCGTAATTAATTAAGTACACACCTCCACTAGGTCTAATAAGAACCTTTTGTTGTTTCTCATGTGTAGCTAGGATTTTGATTTTTACCCTAAGTTAGGGAGTTGCATCCTTAGCATTATAGTATAATATAAGAAAACGCAAGCGTATGTATCTCAGACATTAAAAAAAAGGATTTATCATGTTTGAGCTGCAGAACAAGAATATAATTGCAAGAGAGACAAAGTTCAATACACAACTTATTCTGTATATATTTGAACTGCGGGATTGCGAATTAATAAAAAGAACGATCACCGATAAATACACACTAACAAATTGTTATATGGCCTAAATTATTATCATTTTTTCCTCTCCCACATGTGGCCAGTTTTGTTTTGATAATGTTAAAAGGTTTAGATGGGTCATCGAAAACGGTCTTGTGATACGGTAACATGATGTTTAAAGTTCGAGATCAAAATGGAATCCACGTCTAGATTACAGCACTCAGCGTGTTAAGGTGATTCCCGAGTTTTGCATTGCGCATTCCTATTGCGCACGATTTTTGCGTCATCAGCGCGCACATGAAAGCTCCTTCTCTCTTAAATGAGCACGGTGACCCCCACTTTTTATTTTATAAATTCAATGAGAACAATATCCGCAATAACTGAGAAAAAAAATTGGCAGAAATCTATGGCTACTTTTTCGGCAAATGAAATAAATGCTAAAGATAGAGACGTAACGGGCCCAATAGGGCAAGTCCAAATTATGTTTCCTTTAAAGGATAAAAATATCAATTAATAATGCAGGGTATTTGAAGCCATTTTTTCTGGGACGTAGATGAATAAGCAATCAAAGAAAGTCGAACTCTGTGTGATATAACACGCCGCTTTAAAAAAATAATCGAGCTTATTTGTTGCGCACTGAGATAACCAAAAGTCACCTAAATAACCATATTTGTCAGCATCGTGGCATGAAAACAAACACGGTGACCCCCTCTTTTTATTACGTTTTTAACATCCCTTTGTACTGTAATGACACCATGCCAAGTTTCATTGGAAATCTATGGCAGATTCTTTTACTAGGGAATCACCTTAATTGAAAATCTCGAAACTAACTGGTTCTCCGATTGTTTTCTATTCGATAATAGAACACATTTCCCGCCATTTCTCTTAAAACCGCAAAATGCTGGCCCCTATATGATATCGCTACGTACGATCGCTAAGATCAGTCAAAAAAAGATTCAGCGTCCGGTAACAACCATATGAAGATTAAATTGAGTCCGCGTTGTAGGGACAATCGATGAAAGGGTTAAGATAAATGGTTTTAATTCCTTTATTTATTTTTTCACTTTCCTTTTACTGCAGTTGAATAACGGCTGCAGTTATTCAGTTTGTGCTAAAAGGAATGGTATTTAATTCTCGTCCTCGTTTCTTGTGAGAAATTTTCGATCCGGCAGCGCCTTGTAAACTATTTGTTCGGGAACGGAAAAACGAAAAAAAAGAGATAGGGAGAGACAGAAAAAAAGGGAGCTTGCACGTTGTCGTGTAATTGTTAAAGGAGCAGTCTCACGAGGATTTTGCTGTTTTAGTCAATTCTGAGCTAAAATCATTACTTTAAGGCTTTCAAAGCTTAAGTTAATCATAAACATAAAGCTTCTGTAAAGCTACGACAAAGATATCAAATGAATTTTATCAGAGAGGGCTAACCATAATAAATTTCATGTGGATTTTTGTAACTCGTGAAAATTGGCCAAGTTTTTCAAATATCAATCCCTTTCCATTCGTGCCATCCGTAGTGACATCCGTTGTGACAGATGTGAAGGCACCTTCTAGCTTTTTATAAATTTGCCAAATAGCGTGACAATGCCCCTTTAATTCGTTTTTATTTTGAAAATTCTACAGGCGACAACAGACAATTCTGCCACCAAAAGCCAGACGTAAACTACGAGGTCTTTGAGAAGAAGCAAATCAGGCTTAACTCACGCGACGGACGGCAGTCCATGTTATTACTACTGCAAAAGGTAAATAGGTAAATATTAATAGCACAGTTCTATCAACTTCTAATTTCTCCAAACAGTTTAAGTGAAATAAGAAGCAGACAGGTGGTAAGAAAAAAAAGCTTGTGGTATCCTGTTAGCGCAGCCGCCTGGTTAGTTTATTTGGGCCCCAGACCAGACCAACACTCAGGGTCTTAAAACAACTGAGAAGAATGTGTTGCCTTTGTAATTATATCTGCAAATGGTTACACGTTCGAGTCTTCTAACCTCGGATAAGGACTATAAACCATCTCCTGCATGTTCAGCATCTTCAATGTTACATGGTTATAGCAGGGGACGTTAAAGAACCCACACACTTCGAATTCTCGAATAGTGTAGGGGACGTGGTTCCCGGTGAGGTGGTCTATTTCTATCTCTGGTTTCATCTAACATTTAATTTTATGCATGGATTGGGTGGGTGGGTGAGATCAAGTATGGACTGATAGCGGCAGCCAGAGGCGCCTTTACATCAGCTGACTTCCGATCTCACTCAATAGAAGAATTGTCAACCGCCATGAGACTATTTGATATGTGCGGTATATAAATACATAATTTATGAATCAAATTAATTAACATCTTCGACGACAAAAGGTCTGAAACAGTGCTAGGCGAGGCGCAGAAAGACAGTTTTTGTAAGGCCAGTGTATAATCAGACCACTGAGAATTTCATTACAGCTCTGTGGCTATAATATTGCCAGCTACCGCTCTTTGGTTAAACATGGCTGAAAAGCTGGAATAATTTCTTTTCCATACCGTGCCTTGGTGCCGATGCATCATTCTCTCCTCTCCTCTGCCCGGCCGGATGATTTCCATTTCTTTCCATCTATGAGCATCTCTAAACTTCGTTTCCTCAACTACCACTCCTCAATCCAATTCCTTAAATTAAAATATGTTGAATTTGCTCATGTTAATATAAATTTGAATGCCTCTATATTTACTCCCCATTTAAGGACGTTCGCGCCAATTGATTTTGCGCATCCTTACTGCGCAGGCAAATTCACATGCCACGTCATGCATGAGCGCGCGCGCTGAGTCATAAAATAAGCAAATGATAGGGCAGATGGCCATTGCTAGAGCTTTACCTCGATTTAACGATCTTGGACGTACGGTGACCCCAATTTTTTTTTTCGATGGATCATTTTCTCTACTGATTTTCTACGTTTAGAGAAAAAATGAAAAAAATCTATCGACTAGAAGTTTGAATATTTGGCAAAATGCACCATCGAATTCCGTTCTTATTAGCTCTTCGTGCACCTTTGCGGCGGCTTCAAATGGTTCTTGAAGGGTTAAATTTTGTGAAAACGTTAGTAAAATTTCGAATTATTTACGCAACAGACCCACTTCTACAAAATACGACTAAGATCGTTTGCCTCTGTTGACTCACCTTCGATATTTTTAACTATAAACCCCGGTGGACCGTGCTCAATTATATGGGGCAATTTTTCGAAATCAGTATAGTTTACCATACGCTTTATCTCTGAAACGAAGACGGTGAACGTCCTTAAATGTGTAATTTGTATTCCCCCTCTACAAAATTAATTTTCTAAAAAGCAGTCCCAGACCCTCAAGGGGAGACATACCCCCACCCCCTGCCCAACCCACCCTCCACCCCTTATTAATAAACTCGCAGAAAACGAGTTTTAACCCTGCCATATTCCTCAGCAAGCCTACCGTGTTCATCAACAGCCAGCATTTGAGGCCATAAGTTTAAGATTTGTTACGATATTTTTTTTTTCATTTCGTCTATGTATCCCCTAACACAGTGTATCATCACACTCCTCACAAGCAACAATCGGGAACAAAAATGAGGTTAAAGATTTCTTCCATTTTGTCAGTGTCGTTTACATCCCTACAGCCAAATATCAAGAACGAAAATAGAATTAAAGGTTTCTTCCTTTTAGTCAGTGTCCTTTTCCTCCCTGCATCCAACTATCAAGAAGGAAAATAGTAATAAATATTGTTTTCTTTCTATCGATATCCTTTTCCTTCCTACAACCTTCTTTTATAAACCAAACCCTAACCTAACCCCCAAAGAGCTTTTTCTCAACCCTTATCTGAAACTGACCTCAAGAGATCTATTTTCCCTACTTACAACCCCTATTTCCGTCCCAAATAATCAACAACATTTTCATCCAACCTATTAATAGATGTAATACTAAGCACATAATCTAGGATCAGGAAAATTTAACCCGGGCCAGAATTTTATTTACCCTGTCTGTTAAAACCCTTTTTTTACTTTTTTACAGCTAAAACAATTATGGAACTAGATCACATCCCTATTTTACAGTTTTTTAACACCCGTATATGGCAATTAACAAGATAACAAATTAGTAATGAACGCCTACAACTTTTTTCACTTAATTAACGGAGAAGTCTTCTATTCAATCCAAGCCTGGCCCACCGACATACAGCAAATTTTCTGGAACAAACCTGCAGGAGACAATGACACCTTCAAACTGCTGTTGTTTTTCCTTGGCAATGCATGGTTGCTTCCCGGAAATTATAGCAAAATGGATCCTAACCTCACAACATTGGACATCACATACCAAAGGAGAAAAGAGAGCGAGACAAATTAACTTCATAGTCCAAAACCTCAGTCCTAAAGGCCACATATGGTTCTATTTTGACCTTCACCACAGCCTATGGCTATATCTAAATGGAGAAAGAAGAGATTCAATCAATTCATAATCACTTATAAATTGTACACAATACTAGGTAACTATGTTTTTAAATTATACAACCACCACACATACTCCTTAGGTATATATTTTTACCACACGATAAAATGATAAAATGGTTAAATTGTTCTACCTTCACCCTCTTATAAATTTATCACCCTGACCTGTCCCAGCCGCCTTGCTTTCCTTTCCGTATCAACATTTTTACCCCCCCCCCCCCCCACCCTTCCTTTTCCCTGCCCTTATCTGAAAGCTGTTTTGCCTAATTCCAAACCCCTTTACCCCCGTCCCCAGGCCCTGCAGCTTGCCCTAATGAACCATTTACCCTTTTCACAAACCTACATGTGTACAATTCACTGCAAGAAACCTTTATACTTTTTGAAAACCTATAGCCCCAAAGACACTTTTACAAGTTTTTCTTTTATCTTTTTATCGATCATTTATTTTTAATTATTATTTTTATTTATTTTATTTCATTTCTTACTTTTTATGAAAAAAATGTTTTTTACCCTTACTTTTCATACCATTTAGCACTTATGGTTGCTTTCAGTTAACCTGTTAACATTTCTTTATTTTATTTCATTTCATGTTTATACTTCTTCTAATCTGTTATTGAGCTGGAGAGTGCTGTGTTACAGAAGTCACTCCCGCAATTAATCATTGACATTTAATTTTCATTTGATTATTGTTATACATATACATCCCCGCCCTCACATACAAAACATTTCCTTTTACCCACTGTTTTCTTATCAGTGGAGTGGGAACTCTGCTTAGGGATTCCATTTTCAACACCTATAATGCCACAAAGGTTGCTAGTCTTACTACTGAAAATATATTAATAAAACTAATTTATTGTTTTTTATATAGTATTTAGTGCAAAACTAGGATCGTTGTCCAATTAGCATCCACATACTCAGTTTTTCTACGTTAAAATGCTCTCAACAAATAAAGTTTATATGAAAACCCGCAATGAGGACTCTAAAGTAACATGTTTGTTGTGATGTAAATAATATAAGGACCTCTATTAAAATTAAATTCCGCTTAAAATGCTAGAAATCCAAACAAGCCGACGCCTGTGGGGGTGGCTTGGCCCCAGTACACAGTTGACCAAGAAGAGTACCTTGGACTGGGTCCAAATTTGACCGTAAGGTTTAAGATGCTTGCAGCTAAGATGGCGTTGT
>JAHPZR010018785.1:25000-45000 GCA_019787425.1 Platygyra sinensis | reverse complement strand
TTGTCACGCGTTCCTCCCCACGAACGTCTGCTCAACGGACAGGCCACTTCCGTTCACTGGCGGTTAGCCTTTGTTTTAAAAGAACCAATCCTGTTCTGTTAATGTTGACATCTCTGTTGTTTGTCAGGCTGTTTGCCATGTGCTTATGCATTGTTTAGGCTCATTTTTGTTGCACGATATTTGCTTTCGAGGGGCAAAATATGGAAAATAAGAATTTTTCCGTGAAATGTTGCTTACCTGCATTTAATATTGTGGCGCTGGGCCCGGTTGTTTCACTAGAACTATTTGTAAGTAGAGCGTATGTTGCTTCTTATCACGCAAATCGTATTTACCTACGTCCGGTTTTTTTCTTCGGAGACGCCGTGCTTTACTTCGAGAAAGCTACACCTTTCTGTAGTGAGGTTTTTATGTTTCTTCCATCAATTTGGTTGAGCTTGTGTTTCTCGAGTTCGATGAATAGGTTTATTGCTCCTTTTGTCCCTTATGGCACCACATAATTAAAATGTAGTTGTTTACGTGCGAATCAGTTGACTGTTTTGCGTGTTGGATATCCCATTGTTTGACTTAGCTCTGGCAAGACTGTACCGGTCCTCAATGTGGATCTTATCAGTTGCCGGTACTTCTAAAATAATATGTACGTCTGCAGTTGCTGGTGGAACTCGTATGTAAGTGAAAATTTTAAACATTTTGCGGCACAAATTTCTCGTGTTGAAGCGTTGGGTCAAAGTCGGTCAAAGTCCAGCTTGGCCCAGATTGGCAGAGAAGCTATGATTGGCTAACCGTCAACGAACGGATGTGACCGGTCTGTTGAGCAGACGTTCGTGGAGAGGAACGCGTGACAAGCCAAAGAACGTCTGCGTAGGAGGCTAGTTTCCCCGAGATGTTTACTATTTTTAGTTAGAAATGGTAACTTGACACTTCTGTGTTTTACAAGGGAGTAAATTCAATTGAGTTTGCCTCGAGGGTCGAGGGTAACTAGTCGAGGGTCGAGGGTAAATGGTCGAGGGTCGAGAGTAACAAGTCGAGGGTCGAAAAATTTTTTACAATTATTTTTGAACGTCATCAAATCAAAATTTCGTGTTTACTCGAGTTTCCGGTGTCTGTTTTTTTTTTTTTACATTAACACCTAGTGTTTTTTAGCCTGTTCCAGGCTCTCGTTAGCCGGAACAGGCTAACATTTGCTATAGTCCCGGGTTGTGTAGTTCCCTTAAACTGTTGACTCCACCCTCGGCCAAAAGGCAAACTCTAAATTAATGATTTCGATCTCTTCTTTTACTCCTCCGTACTTCGCTTTCATTTCGGAATTTCAAGAGGCTTTAAACCGATGGCGTAAATTTCTCGTTAGTACTTAATTGCTGTAGTTGTTTGTCAGCCTGTGAAGTCTGTGAATGCGGTATTTGACAAGTTGTGTTTCTTTTGTTGTCATCGTTGAGATTTCCAAGTTTTTGTTTCACAGGCGATGAAATAATCGCGCTGACCTATGTTTCACATAGGACAAACTAGTGGACGTGGGAAATATTTTTTTAAATACAAATAAAAATAAAGATACAAACAGTGAAAGTTACCAGATTTAGAGTCTGATCATGAACGAGTGAAACGTTAGACAAGAAAACCATTGAGTCTCTGCTATCAATATTCAATATTTATTATCCAACTGTACTTCGTAGAGTACAAATAACGCCCAAAACGAGTGCAAGTAAATATCACACGGTATTTGTACTCTCGCCAAGATCCCGTTCCGCTTCCCATACTTCTGTCACGCATTCCTCGTAAATAAATTATCCACGAACTTCGCCCGCGCGGACATAACAATTTAGCGTGTACAGACCTGCCAACTCTCACGGTTTTGCCGTGAGTATCACGATTTTTTGTCATTTCTCACGATCTCACCACAAGGCTCCCAATCTCACGGGTTTTTTTGAGAAAAAGCTTTCTGAAATGAAATAAATTAAGTTATTGAATGAAAATGGAATATTTACGAGGAAAGCTAGTGCGCCATAAAGTGACAAACTAATAAAGAAAAACACTGTACACGCTAGGTTTTTGTACCGAGCTGTGATCTTTGCTTGTTTTCAATAACTCATCGTTTTTCTCCGCGTCTGTTCCCCATTTTGAGTGGGGAGTAGGCCCTGGGAATGAGGTTGGTGTCAAAGGGGTTTGATCGGGAAAAAAATAGAATCTCACTATTCTTTGTAGAATCTCCAGAATTTTTTTTTTCATGGGTCTCCAGATATTCCTTTTCGAGGGTTGGAAGCTCTGCGTGTAGGATAATAAATATCTTTTTAGACGTTTTGTTGTGTTATTATCACATTACTAGGTAGTAGAAGAGATAGAAATACAAGAGATAGAAATCTCTCAATTGAAAATACCGGATGTTTTCTCGAAATTAACTCTTTCTCACAGCTAAAACTTTAAAGAAAAAAGGAATACACATTGTACTCCATTAGTCTTAAAAGAAAGAACTGAGATCCTGCTTCAAAGTTCTCTTAAGAACAGTCAACAGTTTAATGGTATTGAACTTCCTGTCACGCTTCTTTCCTTTGGTTGAACAGAATTTTGAATGCTGGATTTCTAAATCATTAATTTAGAGTTTGCCTTTTGGCCGAGGGTCGAGTCAACAGTTTAAGGGAAACTACAGTATAACCCGGGAGTATAACAAATGTTAGCCTGTTCCAGCTAACGAGAACCTGGAACAGGATAAAAAAAACACATGATACCACTACTTGTGTTAATGTAAAATATATCAGTAAACACGAAATTTTGATTAGACGACGTCCAAAAATAATCCTGACAATTTTTTCGACCCTCGACTAATTACCCTCGACCCTCGACCATTTACCCTCGACCCTCGACCCTCGACGAAAAGGCAAACTCAATTCAATTAGAGCTGACGAGTCGTCACCAACTGTTCCCATGAAATGTCTGAACAAACAAAACGAGATATTGCTATTTTTGAGCTATTTTTTTTTGTAAAAACAAATACCTCCTAGTCGGGTACGTTATCTACGGGTCAATGGATGAGTGGGTGAGTGAGTGAGTTACTGAGTTAGTGAGTGGGAGATGTATGTATTTCACACCAATCAGATTGGATCTACTATAAACAGCGAATCAAATTTCTTGTTTTGTTGCAGATTCATGTAACATGATAGTTTTATTGTTATTTCCAAATGGTAACTTCACACTTTTGTTTTTCACGGTCAGAATAAACTGGCAAACAAGAAGCCGATCTAGCGGCGCTTCCAGAAAAATGTTTGGACCTATCTTTTCTTAATGAATTCAGGGGCATTGTAATATTCCGCATTAATGGCAATTGCTAAAAAACGGGAACTTTTAGCGGAGATTTTCTTAAAGTAAAGGTTTGTGGCATTTCTGAAGACTCTGGCGGCGAGCTGACTGCAAATTAAGGAGGCTCGAAAGGGTTTTTAACTGCACGCGCACGCGCAATTTACACACGCCATAACTAAGATACACGCGTCAGCTGAATCAGTATTAAAATCAGCACACCGGAAGTTAATGCTGCGTAAAATCGCACGAACCGGAAATAAAATCTGCGGAAAACATTTGTTTTTAGCTCGAAAGTTCGCTCGGTGACCTATCTTGATTTTTTGCATATGCATACACGCACCATTCGCGATGGCACTTCAGATATAAAAGTTTCGGGGAAAATTATGTAGTGGAATTTTCTGTAAGCCATAAAACGCGTTTTCTTTAAATATATTTAATTCTACTAGATAAAATTTTTTCATACTGTCTGAAAAGTTAAAGAATTTAGGGAACTTTCCAACAAAGAGATAAAAATGGTAGGTCACCGAATTAGTTTCTCAGATAATTTACAAAAACTGAAATTTAGAGGACGCTTTTGTGGACCTCGTGCGTTGCCATGGTAACTGATATGATGTGACAAGTACCCTTAAAGCATAGCCCAACAATAGAGTTACAAGGAGACATATAGTTTGCCTACACCATTAAACATCCTTCTTTGTAATCTTCCATCGTTTCACAAGCAATACAGCAACGAAAAACCCTTTCGAGCCTCCTTAATTCGATTAGACCGGCTTTGAGGAGACACAGTGGTTGCACGCTTCGCGAAATACAGTCTCATATTAAGGTGGCAAAAAAACTCTCAGGCGTTGGGAAGGGTGATGTGACAAGGAAACGTCCCAAACTCTGCAGATTTCGTGGCGTCTTATAAAATTTTACAGTTTTTATAAGTCTTTCTTTTTTCAGGATTACCTTTCATAACGTCTTATTGGTTTTGATATCGATATTAATTTGAAATGGTTTCGTGGAATATCAAAATCAAAAAAATCTACGATCATTGTTGAAATCAGAACATGCTTGTTATAAACTGAGTTAAATTCAATTATACGTTGACTGGTGAAAACGCGACAATCTTACTTTTCACGGGAACGTTTGTAACATGATACTTTTGTTTTCCTCCTTAAGTTATACAATATGATCCCCTTGTTTTCTCAAAAACGTAAGGGCGGTTTGTTTCTTCTAAATATCTACGAAAAAAATGGAAGAAGAAAGATTTTTTTTCAAAACACTAATTATCATTTCACGGATAAACAAAAACTAATCTAATTATGAGATAATCACATCTGACAGGTCGAGTCACGGAACAGCACGTTCTTATTCTGTTGGCACCTTTGGAATCAAAAACCACTTCAAATCAGCGAGAACTTACTGTCTAAGAACTTGCTCAGGTTGAACACGCACCGACAGCGTTCAGTTCCAAAAGAAAATACGAAATATTAGCCCCTGTGGCTCGCGTTTTCCAACATAGGTAGAACTTGGTCATTTCACGTTGTTGTTTCGCAGAGGAAGGCAAAGAAATGTACAAAGATTCAACACGCACGTGCACAGCTATTGTTTTCCTCATTAAATCTTTTGTTTGGTGACCCTCTCGTCGCCGTCACCATTGTGCTTTGCTAAAACTCCCTATTATTCACTACCTCCAAGGACTTGTTATTCACAAAAAAATAACTCTTGCACGCCTTACGTGCCTATGTTTAACATAATCACCATTCCAATCTTCAAATCCCTACAACAGTATGTGTGACAGGGAACCGTTACAGGAGCCAAGGAGGTGCAATGGACACGATAGGCTAAGACAAAACACTTGAATAGAGTGCTTATTTCTAAATAAAAGCAATTGAAAGGCTGACCGGACGGCCAAAAATGATAAATTTAATGCCCAATATTCCAGTTACACAGGACCAACCTTCTTAGGGGCTACTCTGAAGCTAAGTAGATATGGGTAGCACGGTTCAAAAATTAGAAATTATACTTAAGGAAATATATGACATGATTGTTGGCAAAAAGGGAAACGTGTACTAAAGCGGATACTTAAAAAATTAAATAGGTTAAATCTCGTCACGCCTAACCCAGAAGGTTCAAGACTCTTGCTCTTGGATCCGACTTGGAAATTAAGATGCTTCTCTCACGTGTCTCTTGCCCTGCGAATAGCGTCCTTATTTGATTTGATGAGTTCGAGAGGAAGATTTGTTGTCCACCGAATTGGCAGGAAGAGTAAAGTGATCTGAAACTGTGGTGGGTTGAACAATGTGGCGTTGTGTGATTGATATTTAGATTGCGCCTCTGTGCTACTGCATCATATATAAATGAAATTAGGAAAAGAGCAGGTGATGTGATGTTGAATACGTCTTTGTTTGTTGATAGAGAAAAACAGAATAAGGCGTGGTATCCTCTTTAACGTTCTGCACTTATTTCTGCAACTACGGAAAGCTCCCAGATCCAGGGGGGAGGGGCTATTATATCACGAAAATGCTTCTCGACATCGCTTTGTAGAACTTGATTTGACGTGTATTCGGTAGGGATGGATGAAGAAATGTTTATTGACTTTTAAGTTTAACAGAAATATGATTTGTTATCCTTGTGTTTTCTTATATATTTTCCATTTTTGCTGATACTGCGGGTGATACATGCACTGTATTAGCGGAGCTCCGGCGGCCCGAAAGGCCGCCAAGCGGAGCCCCATAACCATATAGGGAAAAAGATACCCATAAATTGATTTTCTCGTGGTTATCATGTTAGCGATATTGCTCGTGGGCGCGTACACACGACGACGACGGCGACGGTGGAGTCACGCAACATGGCGGCCATACTCCAAATAATAGGGTTATTGCTAAAATGGATACTCCAAAATATGGTGAGACACTTCGTGACACATAAACAGGTACAAGCAGTAATAATATACATGAAAAAATTGCTCGATTCTGATTGGCTGAGAACAGTGCAGTTCAAGTGTAAAACGCCAGTGCAAAAAATGTAATTCAGTGCAAAAAGTGTAACACCAGTGCAAATTACACATAATAATAATAATCGTAATTCTGGATTATGATTGACTGAAAGACAAAAGGAAATTTCCTAAGACAATGATATCACGCTAAAGGAGGACGAGAAGTTTGTGCAGAAGCTTCGAATGAGGAAAATTGGCTTCAAGAAAGATCTTCCGGCTAATCCTCAGTTGCGAATTGTTTTCAGCGAGTTGTAGGCTCAGACTGCAAATTTACGAACTATTTAATGAACTAACCTCATAATCCGGAACATACAATAAACGGCGAATAATAATTGCTAAAACAATCATATGACGAAACCAGACTCAAAACTCCAAAAACAGCAGCAAGGCTTGCGTAAAATCTCAAACACGGCAACAAAATACAAGAAAGATGAAAATCTTGAAAATTACGACAGCGAAGTTCAAATGCACGTGCGAGCACATTCTGGGCCATGATTGGCTAATTAAAATCACCTGAGATTAAGCGCGCGCGAGAAGGGAGTTCAGAGTTCGTAAAGTTCAAAACATCCTCCACGCAAATTTTTTCTTGTTTATATTATTAATAAGTAGTCATACGGTTTTTCTCGTTCAATTTGGAATTAATTTGCACGAGTGAGTTTTTCAAAAAGTGGCTCGTGCAATTTCAGCTTTTTGAAAAACTCACTCGTACAAATTAATTCCAAATTGAACTCAAAACCTTATGATTAACTATACATAAACGACACCCCATTTAGGCAGAGAATAACTGCTGGGTCAGGCACTGATCTCTAGTGATTAGGTCTACAAAATGGTTAGTTTCGTAAATTGTTCTGGTTACACCATAATCAAACTTGGTAAACCTTTGGTCAGACTTTTCAAAAAAAAAGTAACAAGGTCGGTTGGTTCTTTATATACATAAATTTAAGTGTCTCGCCATATTTTGGAGTATCTATTCTAGACACAGCCCAAATAATACGTTGATAGAGACATGCAGCCTTGGTTTACCGTGTACTCACTTGTTGAAAACAGTTCAGGATTGTTCGGAAGCCGGCTAACTCTAGCACAGGATTAAAATTTATTCGAATTATAACGTTTTTTCCTGCTTAGTTTTGTGTTTATAAAACTCAAAACAGAAAACCTCACCGCAAAGTTACAAAACTCAAATCAAGATTATACCTTTTCCTGGGTTAATAGCTTAATCAGGTTCTTAACAACCTGGCCAAGGAGCTACTCTTTTAGGCTGGCCTAAATCTATATATTATTTCATTGTATTACTAAGTCCTTGCTTGTGGTAATCATTACATATTTTCACATCTTAAGTGTACAGCCTCGTCCTCTACTTCATTATAATCACGTTAAGTTGTGTCTTGCTTGTTGGTTATCTGCAAGAAAAGCAAACAAAGAAAAGAGAAAACAAATGAAAAAATTATATTGTCCCGTTTGATTCGTAATAACGATGTTAGGAAGCTTCACACGTGGGTGTACAGAGAAAAATAAAAGGAGTTTTTCCTCCCAATGTTGTCTCAATTTGGTTTTATACATTTAACAATTATTCGCCGAAGGTAAAGTGGAGTTGACATGTTCACCAATGTTAACTGAGCCCCAGGAGGATAATAATTTTAGTCTAATTTTCAGAGATGAACATCAAGAACTACAGAATAACCGACTTAACATAAAAACACAGACGTAATTTTTTGTGCACATACACGTTTGCAGCCCTAGTTTTAATGAGTTAAGCTTACATGTAGATCGATTTTTTCCTCTGTTTACTAACTCATCGAGTTCGGCAGTAAAACAAACTAGCGAAACATTACGAAAAATAAGTTCATCCAGTAATTTTGTTTTATCCTTGTTCTCTTTATTCACAGCTGTTATCATCGCCTAAAGATGACTAGCTTTAGTTTGAGAAAAAATAAATTTCAGTCCTGAATCGATCTGACCTGCTGGCGATCGAAGGGCCGCCACGAAGCTCTCACAGGATTGGTTGAGAAAATTATATACAAACAATGGTAACAATGGACCCTAGCCCTAAAACAATAGAGCTTCGTGCCAACAAGATCCAATGAAATTAGAGGTTCTAGAGAGCTTCGTGACAACAGCGATGGAAGCCACCACTGCACAGCGTTACTTCTCTCGTCAATTCTACGTGCAACTGCGGCCATGTACTTTTTTTTCCTCTTGGAATTTAATATCTTCTGTAGAAAATTACTGATTTCAATTTGGACATATATAGCTCAACATTAACAGGAGATGAATCATAGATGACATTTTCGGGAGCAACCGAGCACTTTAGTAGAAATAATAGAGCATTAAGGTGGAGCATTTTAGTGGAGAAAAAAAAGCGTAATGTACAAACGCCGCCTATACTGTGTATCAACCTTACTTTATTTCCAAATTGAAATCAGTAATTGTCTACCAGAGAAGATATTAGATTCCAACAGGAAAAAAAAATGAGGATAATTAGTACTCTTGTTTTTGGAATTTTTTTTCAGATTATAGTTATCACCATCGTCTCTTTACTCTAAGAGCGTTTGCTTCCAATCTCTAAAAATAAAACTCGTATTGCAAAGAATGAGGTAACCTATTGACCTAGAAAAAGCAGACCATAGGGGAACTGAAAATACAGGAACGTAAAATTGCAAATACCTGCTTACTTTGGTTTACACACAAAGCTGCTTTTCCAGACTTCCAGGTTGACATCAGGCAGTTTATTACAGCTGACAAAGCCTGTCAAAAGACTGAGAACCTGCTTCGGGATGGCAGCAATATAGTCGCTATTATTGCATATTACTTTTGCCAGAGATGTCTTTCTGATCTCCTCCAGCTGACAGGCCGTGAATGCCGTTTTGGTCGTCTGCGAGGAAGCTTTTGGCTCATTTTCGAACCACAACCGATCTCCCACTCTCAAGCGTCGAAACTGTTCAGCAATGAGGCATTGGAACGTTGGTCCTAACACGCCACCTTTTGCAGATTCACTGCGCGGCTCCAGTAGTCCTATAAACATAAAAATTCTAATGAAGTTCTTTCCATCCATATTGTTATGAGTTCTTTACTTCAGCTTATAATTTTCTTTGTTGGCCAGGCCACTTTGAAGAGTTCTTGTTTTTCAAAGTAAACCGGGTGGAAAAAGCGATACTATATCAACTGTATTATACAACAACGGTACCTCTGTAAACAAGTCGACGTCCTTGACATCTTCGTATACTTTCTTTAGATTTTGAATGTCTTCCTTGCTGAACCCAATTTTCTTGAGATCTTCAAAGCTGTTGATATTTGCTTTTAAGTTGCACACGCCACTGTTACGGTACGTGACATAAGAGGGCACTCCGCGCTCACGTGACCGTTGAATATTGATGCTTACAAGGTCTGACAGATCACCGGGGCCTCTGAACAGGTTTTCTTGTATCGACTTCGAAAATTTTCTAAAGAAACAAACAAACAAACCAAATAAACTACTCCAACTTGTAAAGTATTTTTCACTCTGAATGTTCACTTGGACAATCAAGCTCGCGTAACTACATAACTAGAATATTGTATGGGTAAAGAACGATAACAGTATTAGCGTTTTTGTTTTTTTTTTTTTCTTTACCACATTAGAAGCCGGTCCTATTAAGAGGCCATCCTCAGGAAACTGGAAGGTCCTTGAATTTCTTCACAATCGCGTTAATCTTTTAGTGAACATAGAGTCGTTTCAAGACATGATAAATCATCATCATCGCCTTGTAGTTCCAACTCTTATCTGGCAACTTCTTTTCCGAAACAAAGTTAATTTAGGTGAATTAAATTTTGGGTGGCCGTTTAATAGGGGTAAAGACAATAGCAAAACCCTCAAGCATCTGAACGACCAAAAGTTGGCCGGCCACGGTCGCTAAATGGTTAATAAGAGGATTCATTTACTTACTGACAGTAATTTAGAGGTTAACTGGCCACTGAATAAGGAGTGACCGCTAAATAGGTGGCTGGTTAATAAAGGTTTCACTGTCTTTATAATGTCCATTGACTACGCCTGCTTACAAGAAGGAAGCAAGAAAAAGGAGTAGATGGAAAGGACAGATGGCGTTCTTATGTTCCACAAGGATCTAAGAGGTGTGTAAGTAGAGATACATAATGCCTTAACGAACCACCTGCGTCTTAAAAAAAAAAACCGGAAACGATACCAGTAAAAGATCGACTATTTGCCTGAAGTAAAGCTTGTCTTGAACGATGTATTTTACTTGTAGATATTTTGGATTCTTACCCGTCCACTTTTGCCGCTGGATCCTTTACCAGTCCTCTGAAAATACTGTCAATTCCTCCTTCGCATTTCTCGTATAAGTAGACAGGATTGCCAAAATCCTTCAGCGGGATTGACAGAAATTTCTCTTTCTGTTGAGCGAAGTAGCTGCAGGATTGGTGCTGAAAACCACTTTGAGTGAATCTTCGGAATTCCTCTTGAATGAGGGTGTGTCCGAAGCGAAAAGCTGCGACTGCAAAGGCAGCAAAAATTGATGGGTTGGTGTTTTTATCGTAGCCTTTAAAAAAGGTTTTTCCTTCCAAGAGCTTGAGGTTAAAATCCCTTATCTAAAAGAGGAGAGCACAAAGTCAATTAATTTCACCACATTTTGTAACTGAACTGAACTGAACTGCCAATTTTATGTCAAACACAGGAAGCGCTTGCGCGATCACCCGAGCCAGAGGCTCATGATATAGTGCTTGACAATAATCCAGATCGAATTGGAATTTGGAAATGTTGGTTTTTGAGAAGAGGGGAAAACCGGAGTACCCGGAGAAAAACCTCTCGGAGCAGAGTAGAGAACCAACAACAAACTCAACTCACATATGATGCCGGGTCCGGGAATCGAACCCCAGGACACATTGGTGGGAGGCGAGCGCTCTCACCACTGCACCAGCCCTGCTCCCCCGATCACAATTCACAGTTTTTGACCTGGATCGCCACCAAATATCAGAAATTCATTTTGTTTTTCAGCCTTCTGGTACAAAAGAAGTTTATTGCCTCAATTAGTCTCGTTTTGTCGTCGCTGTAAGTTTGCTCATGCATGGAGGACGGAAGGTATGTGAAGGACGCTCGAGCTTTTTATGTTACCTGGCAGGCGTTCTTTCCGTATCCTAACCACTTCAAGCTTTTGCGTTTGTTGCTATGCGACTAATTTTTTTTTGTTTACTTTTTGATGTTCCTGTGTACAACAAATTATAAGAACAGCGCTAAACCATGGTAAGATGAGAAAGCCCAAATTTTAGATGGCAGTAAAACTGGTTATTGGAAACATTTAGGCTCGTTACTTTCGATTTCTTTTACACTTCAAGGTTTTTCCCTCGCTGCTATGCAACTAAATATTGTTATTTTTAATGTTTCTTCCGCGCCACAAATTTTAGAACAGCCGTACACGATGGCAAGATGGGAATATCCAAATTTTAGTCCGCAGTGAAAATCGATATTGCAGAAATTAAGGATCCTGAATTTGCTGCTTCATGCTGAAATAACATTTATTATTGTCTTACTTTGTTGTTTTTTAATATATGATTTCTCGCGAATTATTACCGTTTCTTTCCCTAATATCAGCGGAAGAAACTCGTTGTAGGTTACAACTTGGAGTTGCGCGCCAACTATTTTCCTTGTTTCTTGAAAAATTCTTGCCGCATCCCAGTCGGTTATCTGGCTCAGTTGTTCAGCGATGCGGTTATGTTGCCGAAGCCAGAGAGTGTGCATCGACATAAGACCTGTTAGAACATAAACATAAGTATTTGGTGACAAACTTGATTCTTTTTCTACACACCGGACTAACTGACTGACCAATCGCCTGATCCCAATCGGGAAGTACTTGGGTCAATTTTTGCTGGGTATGTGCTGCTGACCTCTCAGAACTCCTACCCCATTATAAACAAATCTGTGGCCAATTACAGTAAACTCCATCCTAGTCACTTTTGAGCAAATATGTAATTTTCGCGATCCAGACTTGGTCACTTTCTATTTGTGAACGTACCTTATACACGTTACTTTTTTACCACCAGTACAAACAGTCTGGTACGTTTGCTCACCATATGAAAAACCGTCTTACCCCAAAAATCAGAAAATATGCGACCCCATTCTAGTAACTCTTGTGAAAATATGAAAATATGATCCCATCCAGCGGCACATCCCTACTAGCCTCTTATAAGGAAGGTCCCCCTCCCTCGGGGAGTAATCGACTAACGCACTGACCAAAATACTGACCACAAACTGATGCAAATGGGTGTCTTTTTCACTTGTTAAAAACGGTGCTTACTTAAACGAAGCAATGAGTAGTAAAGGCACTGATCCTGAAGTAGAATTCTACGGGATAACAAGATCAGTGCCTTTACTACTCGTTGCTTCGTTTAACTAGGCGCCGCTCTTTAAGAAGCTCATACCCTGGTTCTCGTTGGTACGTTCGTCTCCTGACAGAAAGCAAGGCCTGTTTGGGTCTTTCGAGACGCAGAATTCATCAGGATCTTGTCTGGGCAGCAGGTTCTTAAACGGGCACCCATGGGGGTGTTTCATATCCCTCAGCGTCCCTCCGTTTCCCTTAACATTTTCTGTAAGTTCTTCTTCCGAGCCGTAGATCTGAGAACCGTCAATGAAAGCCGTCAGTCGATTGACGTCTTCCCGAGAACGCAATGAGCAATGGTGTGGCGGTTTGAAAGGGGAATCTCGCTCAACCTCGATAAATGTGACTTCCCTCTTCCGAAAGACATCAGCGTCTTCCGGAATTTCTATATTTACGCATTCCGGGTCTTTAGTGTCTAGTTCACAGTTGATTCCAGTACCAAGTGCAAGCGTGATGTCGTGATCCAGAAACTGTCCCCATATCATGGCCAAATGGCTGAGTGTCTTGGAATCAGGATTGCTGTGATCTGCGTTGCTGCCGTGTACCTTCCGACTGACGTTTCGAGCGTTTGGTAGAGGTTTGTTGGATTGAGATTTTCGGGGTTCCGAAAGGTCATCAGCGTAACCTGGTCCTTCAATTTGTTCAAAGGTGGTTTGGGCAGCTCCTCACATTGGGTTCTTCAGGTTATTACATGTGCCATTTATGGAACGAAAGCGTTCTTGCTGGTTGCATTGTAATTTCTTTTCAATGCTTGGGATCTTCGACGACAACTGGAGTACTTGCTTCTTGCATTTTGCCCGGGTATCTCTACGAAGGCAATCAATAAAACATTATGCATTCAATACAACTGATGAAAGTTCTACAACCCTTTTGTCGACTGAAGAGGAAAAGGTTAATTTTAAATTATGAGGCGTCGATTTCGTTTTCTCAGTTGAGCTTTTCTCTTAACTGAGATTAGGTTAAAGGGTTGTCAAAGACTACATTGAAGAAAAGAGAGCTAAATCTCATTTTATATGGACTACACAACCTGATGACAATGGAGGAAGAAATATGGCGAACAAATAACTCTAACAATTGGCATTTTCCTGTTTAAGAATCGTTGTGGCCTCATACTATTTAACCGGCGAATGGTATAGGTCTATAACGTGATTCAAAAAATAGCGCACTTCAGAATGGAATTGGTGCCAGATCGGCTAAAACACGAGGAAGCTAAGTTTGTAGTGGTTATTTTACAGTTATCAGCAGTCCCTAAATTGAAGAAACATACTTAGACAAAAAGCTTGGTGGATGACTGCATATTTTCTTGACCAAGCATCCAGTGCAAATCTCACTTCTTACTGCTGATAACCAGTCTAACTTTGACGCTAAAGATTCCTCGCCATGCTGCAAGATCTGGTAGTTGTTTCTAAGAATGGTCTTGTCTTTTTCTTCTCTCTCCTTTGGCAGATGTTTTGTTTTGTTTTGTTTGTTGCTTCGTCGCTGCATCCTTGCTCGAGATTTTTCTCTTTAATGAACTTTTGCAACCTATCAAACAATCCTTTGTTAGATAGCTTGTAGGGTGCATCTCCAGCATCCCTCACTTGAAATCTTGAGCCTCTCTAACTAGTAATAGCTCACACTAAATCTGCCCCCTCTTCTATTTTATCCGTCAAGGATATAAAATTCTTGTAAAAATTCCACTGCGTTAAAGGAAAGTATTATTGTATGAACTGAAATTTTATAGTTTTTGTAAACTATATCACTCATACTGTTCAAGTAACTTAGGCATCTTATCATAAATATGATCCAAAGAATCAACAAATAAGTTAACACAACGAACACATTCTGTATGAACTCAGTCTATTACATGATACTCTTAACATAATACTGTTAGAGAATAAAAATGCAAGCTAAGGTGTATTTTATTAAGTGACTCATTCGTCATTAATTTGTTAAGGGAAAACTTGTTTTTGGTGTGGGTAACATAATCGTGTAATATTCCTGAGCATTAAAATAGGGTTACTGATTTCTCTATCTCACTACTGATCAAATAATAGTTTCACCTTACACTATGTTATGTAGTTTTTACCTTAGAAGGAAAACTTGAGTTTATTCATATTTATCGAGCACCATCATTTTCGGGATTTTCCAGCTGTATTTACTCGGTTGCTATGGTTAGTTTCTCTTGGTGTTAGTTGAGATAATGAAATAAATGTGATGTCCAGTTTTTGGAAGCGCTCTTTCTGGAAATAATCATTTGTGAATCTATGGCCAATAACAATTTTGCTGTGTAATTTTTCAGCCAAACTTTCTTCGTTTAGTAGTCCTTTTTGGACATTGAAATATAGTTGTCTAATTAAAATACGTTCTCGTGGATACCTCGCACAAAAGGCCAGGAAAAGTGTATTTATCTTAATCAGTACTGAGGTGTTTCTTTGCATATGTTTAAACTCAAGAGCACGTACGGAGATAATGATATGGAGTAGGCGGGCTTATGGTTTTGGAAAAGACCAACCCACGAAGCCGTAATTATGCAATCTTCTTCTTGTAACACTTACGTTGTAAGAAATATTTAACAACAACTTTTCTCTCTTAACTTAGTGTTATCCTTAACTTTTAATCGGTAAAAACCAAGATTGTAACTTTTATATTATTCACGTTACTTTGTTTGGGTCAACCACTTAGGGATAGTTGGTTAAAATCAAAGAACAAGATATTTTAGTCAAGCTTGATTCCTCGAAGGAAAATATACTAAGTAGTCGGGTGCGCAGTCGCAAAAGGGGTCTTATGTGAACTGCGCATGACGTTACGTTAGCGTAGTTGACAGTTTGACAGTGATCTGACGGATCATGTGGTTGACCCCATAAAAGAAGCGTGAGAAGTGAATCTGAAGTAGTTGAAGATCAGTAGCTGAAATAGTCACTGTAATAGTTGTGATCAGTAAAGAGTGAAAGTAAAGCAACGCTGTAACAGTTGTCGTCGGAAATAAAAGAAGAAAGTCAAACCGGACAAGAGTGTTGGAGTGATCTGCTAATTCCCCGAGAGATTGCTTTAACAATACTCTCACGAAGTGCATTCTGGAAAGAATATCAAACCACTCTGTTGTTCTAGTTTGATACTGAAACAAATCATTTGTCTTCATAAACGAGGACTCTACGAGCAAACGTATCTCGAAAGCAGAACAGAAGTCGAGATTTATTTTCCGAGATGTAAAGAGAAGTATCGTGTTACAGTCGCCTTTTATGCAAATTAAGTCAAGTTTTTTGTCCTCAATGAAAACGCCGCAAAACATTAACTTTTACGTTTGGATCCCTGCCAGTCAACCCAGCCATCACATGGGATCTACGCCACGTAAGATTACTCAGTAAAAATAAGCGATCCAAATAAACGTGATCTTTACAATGTGGTGTTTTGGTCGAGTCTGTCGACCCCGTTGCTGATTTGTGTCCGACAGATCAACTTCTGTACCAAAAAGTTCAATCTGGTACTGCTGGTATCTGGTCGTTTCGATACAAGTCGTATCGAAACGACTTTACATTTTGTATCGAAACGACTTCGATTTGTATCGAAACGACTTGTATCGAAACGACTTTGTATCGAAACAACCGTAAACCGTCCTGCTGAATAACCATTAAATTCAAGATATGAAGAAATTACTTTGATGACAGATACCAGCCCTAAAATATATTTTGGCAAGATCCTCTCCTCCTCGTGCAGCAAATAATAGGCACCTTAAGATACCCCGATTTTCACGCACGGGTACGGCTAGCGCCATTTTGAATTCATTAAATGATGACGTGATCGCGGCCTTCCCGTAAAAGCTACACGTTTTCCCGGGGTAATCAGTGGTCTACACGTGAGTTCGCTCCGGGTAAAAATGGAGAAACGGGTAAGTTTTAATGGTCTTTATCTTTGCTTGTTAGACTAGAAGCGTATCCAGATTCTTGCATAAACACTTGTTTTTCTGATTTGAAGCGTTTTGGGACTACGAAAAAGTTTTCTCGAGGTACAAATGTGGAGAAATGTTTGCCTGTCAAATGACGTGCTGCTTTCCAAAACACGCGATGACTGAGGTGTAGTCTCTTCGCCAAAGTTTAGTTGAGACGCATTTCAAATAAATTTAAAACGCAATAGGCCATGAACCACGATGAAAAATACCTTAATTCAAATTAAATACTTTATGTTGACTTGGAAAGATACTTCTTGATTAAAACCTTTTGATAGAAGTAAACGAGGCTTCTTCCATTTTTTGAGTCGAAGACATATTTGTAGTATATTGTAAGAAAAAAGAAAAGGCAATTAAATCTGATAGAAAAATATTCCTCGGCCAATTTCAGACGATGTTCAGATGGCATACGGAACACGATATAGCCCTTGCATTTTTGCGCAGATCGTACCTGGTGTCACCCGGTGTATCTTAAGTTTGATTGGTTTCCCGTGTAGCCGAGTACGGGTACGGGTAGCCCTACCCGTACCCGTACCCGAAACCGGGGTATCTTAAGGTCTCTATTATCTTCCTCGATCTCCTCCTCGTGTTCGTGGTTGCAAGAATTACCCATGTAGCATTGCCTTCGTTGCGAGCTGACTGAAAAATTAACCGGGACCACCGTGCGCGCCTAGTTTCGTCAAATCGGGATTGATTCGCATACTACACCAATATTTCACACATTCTTTATACGTATACGCGGGGGAGACTATAATGCCTCCTCGGGTTTTGGCCTCTGGGCCAAAACCCTGCGGGGGCAATAACACCTGGGATACCGTCCTCTGGATAAGCTTTGTCGATTATGTTAGATGACGTCAGCTGAAGCCCAGCAACCCAAATAAACACGAGGAAAACGCAGCAGCGAGTCATTCTGCACATAGAAAAGCTGTGTACATTAAAGGAAAATAATAATTAGATGACCTATAATCAAGTATAATTTGAGCGCAGTGAAGAAATTTGTCTCGTTTATGGATTTCTGGGCTATGCAGCCGTCCGAAAAAGGTATTTTTGCACTCCGGAAAAAGGACAGTCGCTTGAGGTCGGACACGTAGCTTAATCTAACAGGAAACGGATCGTTGACTGCCAGTTATGATCGAATTCGTTAAAGTTAGTTCAGAAGATAAATTCATTGCGGCTATATAAAAAACGAAAAGCGAGGCAAAACCTTCGATTGCGGGGAAATTAACCCGCGTAGGAGGATTCTCTCAGCCTGGAAAAAGAAAGGAAACGGCTGCTACGCAGGCAGTGTTCAAATTGGGCTACTTCGTGTCAAAACCGAAGCAACGGGTTCGCTGGCCCGACTTATTTATTTATATATTTGAACTGGGTAATAGCGATTTAATAATAAAAATAGGTCCGCGATGCGTACATGTGTGGCTTACGATTTTTAACATACAGTTGGAATCCTGTAGTTTTTCCTGTATGTAGATTCGGTTACAATAAAATTGATTCACGTACACGATTAGTAGATGTTTCCCTAACATTGAATTTTAAAGAAAATGTTAAAATGGGTACCGATATTAAATGCATATTAGTGCATCTCAAGACAGTAACACCATAGTTTTTGCACTGCTTGCAAGGTATTATTTTGTTTTGTTGAATTTATTATAAAACCTCCAACAGTGATTGTACCTGTCAAGTAGCAATATTTTAATTCTTCGAAACAGTTGAATTAAAAAAAATGCGCAAAGTGTCTGTGAGCCACTCAACTTGGAAAACAAATAAACAATATATAGATTTAGGTTGCCCTTAAAGTGGAGGTCCTGTAGCCCGATAAGGCTAACCCAGGATAAGGTTGAATTTGATTTGAGTTTTGTAACTTTGTGGCATGAGGTTTTTAAGCTTAATAATCACAAAACCGATACACAAAACAAAAGCTGCAAAAAACAATTGAATAGGAGAAACAGTTATCATTTGATTTATTTTTAAAACTGGATTAGAGTTAACAGGCTTCCGAACAACCCAGCTCTGTTTTAAACAATTTTACCTGACATGAGCCCGCGATCTAGTCGAAAACCAGTACGTTTTCAGCGGTCAAATTTAATAAAACACGTGACCTCGACGAGCTATAAACTTTAGCCCGCGATATGGCCACGTGGTACTGGTCAGCTGAAAACTTGATTTGACAGGAGTCAATTGATCATGAAAAATAGCACGCAAACTGCAGTTACAAACGACAATAAAACGCTTGTTGGAAAGCAAAATTATTTAACTTTAACTTGACGTTTCGTATGTTTTTACATACATCTTCAGAAGTGACCGTTAATACAAGTAGCAACTAAGTTTAAATTTGAGATATTAAGTAACTAGTTAACAATAACAATGACGAAAGCTGAGAAAAAAAATTGCATACAAAAGATGCAAACTAATATAAAGCTTTTCGCTGCTTACATTATCGTTTAGGGTTGGTTTGAGTTCTTGAATTAGAAGAGTGTTATGAGGTACTTAAAGCCCCGGCCAAACGATCGCAACATGCCAACGCAACACATCGCAACATTGTTGGGCGCGACATGTTGCGTGCGTTTGGCCACCGTGTTGCGACATGTTGGGTATTGTTGGGTCAAGTTTGAAAATGGTCAAATTTGAGCCAACAACACCCAACATGTCGCAACACATCGCAACACGGTGGCCAAACGCACGCAACATGTTGCGCCCAACAATGTTGCGATATGTTGTGTTGGCATGTTGCGATCGTTCGGCCGGGGCTTAAGGTGATTCCTCAGTATTGCATTGCGCATCTCTACTGCGCACGATTTTAGCGTCATTAGCGCGTGCAAATTAGCGCGTGCACGTACACAACGAAAGAAATTTCCCTCAAGGTAAGCTCGATAGAAAAATAAATGTTCGTTTTCTTTTAAACGAGCATGGTGACCTATATTTTTTATTGCATAATAATAGTCTGCATATTGTCCTCTGTTACAGCGAAACATTCAAATTTAGGTTTTTTGGTTTGTTTTCCTTTGTTTTCTTTTAATTAACTGTTCGTTTATTTTTGGTATTTGGCACTAGTTCATTACTCGTTAGTATTCGATATTGTTCGTTTATTGTTTGTAGGAATGCTCATTTTTTCGTTACTTCGTGTTGTTACGTAATCACTTGTCAAGCCTTTTTAGAATAAATAGGACCTAGGTCTTCGTTTTTTTACTCCACGTTTTAAGTTTTGAAGCAGTAAGTTTTTTAATCTCGTGAGTCAGGACATCGTTAAGGTAAACCTTTCGTCGTATTATCCGTTCTTTCTTGTTTGTTATTTTGGTTAGCTATTATTTTCTATTACTAATTTTTTCTATTTTTCTGGTTTATATGTAGTACCGTACGAGTGTAAAATTATTAAAAGAGTTCCGTTCACGACTACGCGTAACTTCGGTTACATCCTCCTTAATTTAAAAGAAAACTAAAAAATTCTATCGGA
>JAHPZR010018785.1:0-20000 GCA_019787425.1 Platygyra sinensis | reverse complement strand
CGAGCCCGAGCCGGTTTCAAAAACTGTTTGCAGCGAGACATGAGCTACACGATATTCTAAGATAAATAAATGTGAGATCGATAAGTCAAGAGTTCCAAAATGTTACGCCATGACGACTAATCTTCGACTTAAAAACCTGACTTGTCGGGCCTGCATTTTCGAAAGACTGCTATCGTACATTTTTAATCAAATAAACAATTTTATCATGGTTTCAGTGATCGAAACCGTTGGCCAAAAAACAAATGTATGAAAACAAAGGTGAAGCCGCAAAGTTTCGATCCAAATGCATGTGGGTTGAAAAAGGCGAAAGACCTACAAAATATTATTTCAATCTCGAAAAAAGAAATTATAGTAGGAAGGTAATTTCAGAATTAGAAGATGAAGAGGGGGAGATAACAAAGGAGGAAGAGCAGATTTTGTTAAAAATAGAAAATTACTACAGAGACCTTTACACGTCTAAAATGGATGTCACCGAGGAGCAATTCAATCATTATATAGAGCATTTAGAAGTCCCTTGTCTCTCACAGGAGGTCAGCGAGAAAGCAGACGGCCTTCTAACGTACGCAGAATGTAAGGAAAGCTTGCACTCTTTCAGCAGGGGAAAATCTCCAGGGGAGGATGGTTTTACTGTCGAGTTTTACTCAGAGTTTTTTGACTTAATTGGAAATGATTTAGTTGAGAGTCTCAATGCTGCGTATGAAAATGAACAGTTATCAATCTCGCAACGTAGAGGTATAATAACTTTAATACCAAAAGAAGAATCGTCGCTATTAGAACTGAAGAATTGAAGACCAATAACTCTCTTAAATGTTGACTATAAAATTGCGTCCAAAGCAATAGCTAAACGGATTGATCCGATATTACCATCGTTGATTCACCCGGATCAAACAGGTTTTGTGAAAGGCAGATATATTGGTGAAAATATTAGGCTTATTGCTGATGTTATGGAGCAAACAAGGAAGCTAAACCTCTCTGGTATATTACTGTCGTTAGACTTTCAGAAAGCTTTTGACACCTTAGAATGGTCATGCATTCATCATGTGCTAAAACTTTACAACTTTGGCGACAGCTTAAGAAACTGGGTAAAGGTCTTTTACACTGATATAGAAAGTGCGATACTGAATAATGGCTATGCCACCAACTGGATAAAACCTTCTACAGGAGTAAGACAAGGATGCCCACTTTCTCCCTACCTGTTCATACTAGCCGCGGAACTTATGTCTATGAAAATTCGGCAATCCAGTGCTGTCAAGGGAATTTTAATATTTGAAAGGGAAATTAAAATTAGTCAATTTGCAGATGATACCAACCTGCTGTGTTTCGACCTCTCTTCGGTGGAAAAAGGATTACAAATCGCAGCAGATTTTGGCGAAATCTCTGGTCTTAGACCTAATTTAGAGAAAACTAAAGCTATGTGGCTGGGGAAGTGGTCAGGCAATAAAAGCAAACCGCTACACCTAAAATGGGTCAGTAGTCCGTCCAGAATTCTAGGTACTTATTTCTCCTACGACGAGAAAGGAAATAATGAAATGAATTTCAGCCTTAAGATAGATAAATTGCAAACAAACTTGGATATATGGAAGTCAAGAGATCTCACACTATTTGGGAAAGTGATGATAATCAAAGCGCTGGGGGTATCATCTCTTATATATTCAGCTTCAAATATCAATGTTCTAAAGGATATTATAAGTAACGTTAAAGGTAGGCTCTTTAGATTTATCTGGAAAAATAAAAGGGACAAAATAAGAAGGGAAGGACTATATCAGGACTATGAGAAGGGCGGGCTGCGTATGACGGATATAGAAACAATGATCAAAGCGCTGATTAGCATGGATACCAAGACTCATACGGGAGGGCCACCCTAATTGGAAATTTGTTCCAGACTATTTTTTTAAGAAATACGGGGGCCTTTATTTTCTCCTATCATGTAATTAGGACGCAAAGGACTTTGAAAATGTACCATCTTTTTATAAGGACATTCTGTTGTTCTTTCATGAATTGAAGGCGCTTTAAGGATGTAATCATGGACAAGATACAACGCTATTTCATAATAAGGAAATCCGCATCGAGGTAAACCTTTTTTCTGGAAGGAATGGTTCGAGAAAGGTATTAGAATGATTAAAGATCTTTTAGATAAAAATGGAAATGTCCTATCATTTCCTGTTTTCAAGTCGAAATATTCACTACAAAAAACTACCTTTCTTCACTTTTATCAAATTATTTGTGCTATTCCAGGTCACCTCCTAACTAAGGCGAAAACTAATGATTTCAGTGCTGAAAGGATACACAATGAGAACCCGGAGTCCTTTCACTTAGATGAAAACGTAGCTATTAATTTACTGCGAGCCAAATCCAAAGACTTCTACTGGCTAATCGTTGATAAGAAATATAAAGAACAACAAACTGGTGCAAAGAGATGGAACCAAACCGTTCCTATGGACAAAACAAACTGGGCAAATATATTCAAATCGGTACAAAAGACTTGTAGAGAATATAGAATTAGGGAATTTCATTTTAAATTCATTCATAGAATTGTAGTGACTAAAAAGGAACTCTTTAGGTTTAATATTAAATCAGATAGCAATTGTATATATTGCGGGGATTTGAATTCTATAGACCACACGTTTACAGAGTGCCAGTTTACAAAGTCCTTTACTCAAGAGGTGTTACAATGCTTCAATACAGAGAATGACTCTGAATTTAATCCAAACACTGAAGATCTTCTTTTTGGTACTTTCCCAAGTTCTAACACCTTGATAAAGAAACTGAACTACACCCTCCTCTTTTTGCGGTAAGAAAAAGCTCCAGAATGACTCACCATTTCTATTACTCTCCGACTTCATCAACAAAGTTAAATATAAGTATAAACTTGAAAAAATTATTTAATATTTGTAAAAGCTCCCCAATCCCCTATTCTTTAGATGTAATTGTAATAAAAGTGTATGACTGTTCAGAAAGGTTTTGTTTTATTGTACAAATAGGCTTAGAATAAGTGTTGTCATAAATGTTGTAAGTGTAAGAAATGATTAATAAAAAAAATAATAATAAATTAAAAAAAAAAAAATTAAGACTAGAAGACCTCACGGCCAAAAATTCGAGAATCCGAGACGCAAATAAACACAAGAAAACGAGATTTCGAGACTCATTCAAAACGCCTCCGAGATTTCGAGATTGGAACAAAAATTTCCGAGACCTTAAATTTACCGGGTACCATTCACCACCCCTAATATTACGGTGCAGTCGCCCAGTGCCAATAAGTACTAATTCGTTCCAACGGTAAAAAGGTTTTCGCCTAGCCTGTTTATAGTTCCGAAAGCTGTGATTTTTCACGGTTGCGTGGTGCTAACAACTATTAATTCACTTCGACGAATGGCTAACGCTCGAAAGGTCAGTTTTCGAATCTCTTTTCGGTGGCCAATTCACATTATCAACTCAGTTTATAAAACCAAACTATCCTGTTATACTTCCCACTGACGCAGCCGACGCAGCCCCACAGTTATTTAGAGTCAAGTGCCTGTCACGTGGTCTATTGTCTGCGGCGAACTAGTAGTCGTGGTTGTAAGCTTGGGTTCGAGTAATTTTTTTCAGGTGATCGTATCACGCGTTAGTTCTCCTGGCACAAGCCAACAGACACAGACCCAGCTTGTGTTATAAGTGCAGATTGTGCAAGAGCGTTTACACTCAGTTACACTAGTTGAAACTTCGGTACGGGTTGTAATGTTTTGGTTTTTACTTTATCCAGTACCGCATAAATTTGCGCCGACTCATAATAAGAACATTAGACTACAAGTAGTCGGTTTTTCAGTTCCTGAAATCCTCCGCGTGCGGAACTCAAAATATATTATGCAAACTCGGAAAAGAAACGAGGAGGGAATGGGGATCGATCGCATGTTCCAGTAATTTCTAGCGCGCCAGGAAAAGAACTCAGTAATTTCTAGCGGGCTAGGACAAGAAAGAGAGTGCTCGCAGTCTATACGAACTTATGGTTTGTACATACAAGTTTTAGGTCGATAAGCATGTCCCACACGCGATAGGTCAAGGGTTTGGTATCGGATAAACAACTGCTCCAAAAAAATTGATAACAGCTTATCTTTAATTAAAACAACAATTAATTTCCGCTGAAGTACCTAGTGCTGCGAAACTAGTCATCACGTTTCACTTTATCCGCACTGATGCAAGTTTCCTGGAAGAGTTTACAATTCTGAAATCATATCATTTCATGTTGAGGAAGGAAGAAAGGTTTATTTAAAATATTGAAGGTAAAACATTTATTTTCAATAATGTAATGCCTTATTCTTTTGGATAACTAATATCTCAATTATTTCACGCCGCGCTATGTCGCGCACGGGTTACAAACAATCCATATAAAAGAATGATTTTAAGAACGCTCCAGAGGATTTTCTTTTAATCCAAGAAACAAAGACACATACACTACCTTTCCGTGGATGGTTTTTTGGCAGAAAAAGAGAAAGCAGTGAAGAAGAAACTAAAACATGAAAAGCATACACAGTGGGATTTGAACTCTTGACCTCTCACGTGACGATCCAGCATGTATCAACTTGTGCATTACTTACAAGTATAATTTGAAAGTGTTAAACCTCAGTTTTGACAAAAAAAACAACTTATCTTGCGGTTTTTTACTGCAGCACAGAGAAAACATGTACAAATACATGCAATGAAAACGTGTAAGCAGGCCTCAGCAACAAGCAGTTTGTTAACCTTGAACTTTTTTTTTTCTATTTTTACAAATGACAACACAACCCTGAATGGATACTGTAAAGGTTTTATGCGCTTGTTCGAAACCTAGACTGTACTCACAACACAAGTACTTCGTTAACGAGCAATGCCTCATAACACCCTTTCATAATTTATTTTCCAAGTTCAGTGGCTAACAGCCACTATGATCTAAATTGTATCACCCCTTCACTCCTTCACTTCGTGTTAGACATTTAGAAACCCGGCAGAGTCGGGG
The DNA here is from genome assembly GCA_019787425.1 of Platygyra sinensis. Taxonomy (NCBI): domain Eukaryota; kingdom Metazoa; phylum Cnidaria; class Anthozoa; order Scleractinia; family Merulinidae; genus Platygyra; species Platygyra sinensis. Next base: position 15,028 of record JAHPZR010018785.1, on the reverse strand, counting down.
ACACTCATATGCCGGGGGTGAAAGGCAAGAAATACTCGTCAGAAGATGTAAATTTACTTCCTAAGGGAGAATAATATGGAAGTTGCTTGAGCTTCATTAGAACCCTAAAAGACACCACTTAAAATGAAAGAAGTGCGATCACTAACCACTACTTAAGAAAGGATACCGCCGCGCGCCCATCCACTAGATAACCTGGTTTGTTTTGCCTACACCTATCCATTAGATAGTGATTTATTATTTTAGCAACTAGCGTTCTTTCCATTTTTTTGACCAACTGGGTCCTGTTCTGATTTGGAATATTCTAAATCGTGAAATTTGCTCCAACGAGGATATAGGTTCTGACAACAGAGATCTGTTCTGCCCTCCTATTGTCTAAAAAGTGAAGCCTCAGAGCCGACTGGCTTATGGCAGCCTGAGGTTATCCCCGTTTCTGTAGCATGAAGCGGCTAGAAGTATTTCTACTCCCCCTGGACGGGATGCTAGTCCATCACAGATCACTCCCTTGCAATTTGTCAGGCTTCCCCAACAATTTTCTTTAAAATCCAAACGTCTACTAATCGTGTACGTGAATCAATTTTTTGTAACCGAATCTACATAGAGGAAAATCTACAGGATTCCAATTATATGTAAAAAAAAATCGTCTCATAAGGACCTCAGTCCCAGAGGTTTTTCTTGATTTTTCTCTGCATGAGATGACAGAACCAGAGCCGCGAAGAGGCAAGAAAAACCTCTGGGACCAGGGTAACTCGTAAGCCACACATGTCCGCACCGCGGAACTATTTTTAATTCTCGCCCTCGTTTTATGCGAGTGATTTTCTATCCGGCAGTGCCTTTTAACTATTTGCTCGGCCAAGAGAAAAAAAAACCAGATTGTACGTTGTGTTATTGTTAAATCGTATTTATTTTGACAATTCTACAGTTCTGCTACCAAAAGCCAAACGTAAACAAATCAGGTTTAAATCACGCGACGGACAAATGTCCATATTATTGTTACCACAAAAGGTGAAAACTTAAATTTTAATCGGTTCACTTCTATCAACTTCTAATTTCTCCAAACAATTTAAGTGAAATAAGAAGCAGACATGTGGTAAGGAGAAGAACAAACAAAGGGACACTGCCTCCGCTCAGACACAAAATCTATTGTATATTCTGTAAATAACCGCCTCTCACTACTAACTGCACTGTGGTAGCGGCCAACTCGAAAGCTCTGTTCCTTTGCCCACTACGCACAATTTCAAATTAATACCTATGTAAGCTAGCTTGTTTTTGTTTTTCTTTCTTTTTTTCCTTTTCTATTCTTGTAAATTCATATTATGTGCAAATAAGTGTGAATAAACTGAACTTAAACTTCAACTTGCCAAAGGAGCTGACAGTATCCTAAAATCATTAACGACAAGAGGCCTGAAACCGTGACGGTACTAGGCGCGACACAGAAAGTGAGTCGGTTGTAAGGCGCGAGTACAAAGCCAACTGAGAATTTCAGTTTCAGTTCTTTGGCTATAATATTGCCAGCTACGGGTTTTTGGTCGATCTTAAGTAAAAAGGCTGGTAAAATTTTCAGCTTTCTGTCAACAAATCAAAAGAGCTTTTATATACTACGCTTCAAACGTCACGATAATCCTGTGACTTCTCTACCCGTGTTCATCAAACACAAATCAAAACTAGCGTTTTTGTCGCCAGTGCTTGTTGCGTTCCCAAATTTCTCCAGCAGCTGTTTGGCGGGGACGGCGCCTCTATCTCTTGTTCATGAGTCATTGGCAGGAGGGAGGGGGTGTCTCCAAGCAAACAGTAGCTTACAGTCATAACTACCAGTGTGACGTCAATTCATACACCGGTAATTTTCGATATGGCGGCCTATTTATTTTGGTTCGTTAACTGAAAGATATGTGGACATTTCCAGCTTTTTGATGATTCGATTACTTTGTTCAATGTTACCCAGGATTCAAAATATATGAAAGACTTCTTTGCAATAATTTTCGGTAGGATAAGTTATTCGAAAGCCTCATATTTTGAGTAGAAACATACTAACAAGTGGCCGAGGCGTCGACAAAGTTTAAAGGATTGACAACGTTTTCCCGGAGCCCCCGCAGAAATGCGGAGATGTCCTGATCCCAGAATAGGAGGTTTGGTACATGATATATTAAGTTTGCTCTGTGTTGAGAATTAAGCCTTCAGTGCTTATGGTTCGTCTCAACAGTCCCTTCAAAGTTAATGGCATTTGGAGAAGAAGGCATTGAATGCTTGCTCACGTAGTCCCGCAGTAAATAAATATTTGCATATGGAAACAAAAGAGAAAACTTAATGTATACACGAAACAAGCGTGCTACACATGAATATGCCTCGTTCTAAAATCCATCAGCCGAAACAAGCGCGCTACACATGAAAATACTTCGTTCTATAATCCATGAGCCGAAACCCGGAGTTTTAAGATTCATTTTTTCCACTGCGGGAATGCGGGAGCAATAGTTTTACTCGTCTTACTTTCATAGCAATAGTTTTACTCGCCTTACGTTCATCAACCCATAAAATACAACACCACTGGGGGACGAGGGGAGCAGGCGTTTAATGTCACGCAATCGTAAACATAGACACTCTTGGGGTGATGCTCGATATACCAAGTCAATATATGCACTATTGTCTCGTTCTTTTGTGTGAAGTCTATTGTGTTATTGTGTAAGGGATAGGAATCATATTTGTGTTCTTTGTGACGCAACTCGAGACTTGCTATTCACTTGGTAAATCGTGCACCAGCCACTATCGACCTTTCACCAATCCAACAAAGTACAACACGCGAGAGTACATCCTCGCATTCAAAAGGATTGTTGAGCAAAATGACTTATCGCATTGAGAAAAACTAACAATGGCTAGAAAGTTGTATCAAAAAGGAACAAAACTTCCTATTCTGAGGTACCTCTGTTGAACACTTGAAGAGAAAACGGCGGGCGTTTTGGGTGGCCTTTACTTGACCTGAAGTCAAGATGGCGGTAACCCCACTTGACCCGATTTGTTTTCAATAAAATTTGGAACCAAAACGCACACAAAACAACAAACAGTTGTACTCACAGACATCCACTACAAAGCTTGCACACTTGTGTCAAATTAGTGAATAATAGAGCAATAATAGCTTGTATTAACCTTTTACTTGTTTGAATCCAGTGGAGTCCCGACGCCAAATCTGGGCAAGCCGAGCGAAGCTTCGACTTGTTGCTATGTGACTTCACACTGGCAGTGATGAGTCGGTCTCTGACAGATACTCGAAAACAATAGAGTCACCCCCTCCCTCCTGGTCATTGGTGTCTAAGCTGTTGAAACTTGTTATCTATTGTTGAGGGAAGAGCATTTGAAAAGTAATGTGTGGGGGAGGGTAAGACGTTTTCAGCTTGCAGGAATGTTCTTTCACGGTTACTGTCCATTCAAGAATTCCTCTCTTATGTGGGGGTGGGGGCGGGGTATGAAATTGGAGGGGCAACACCTATAATAGATGGAAACAGCCCATACTAAACGTTTCAGTTAACAGCTCCATGATTGCCTTCGATTAAACAACGTTTGTCCAACGTTGTTCTTGGCGGCCATCTTAGGGAAGTATTACAGTTCGCCATGGGTGTGCACATCTCCACAATAGTTTAAACGTGTCAGCTCTGGAATGGCTCCTTTATTACGAGGCTTAAAAAACACGGTATGTTCTAGGGTAAATGCACACAACTTAAGCTGTATATCTGTATATCTGTTCATAGCATTTTTTTCCTCACTTTTAAGCCATGGTTATCCATAAAGATTTTTCAGCAAAACGGTTTGGCTCCCAATGTTCGTTATGAAGTTGCTACGCACAAAATGTATCAGCCTTGAAAGGAAAAAAATCGCTTTGCCAAGTCTAGAGAAAACCAGGTGAATGATCTTTCCATCAGGACTAAGAAATTAAACTGCAGTATAAAATGGCTGCCAAGTTGCCATTTAGGAGGGTTCATTTTGTAAGTCACACAGTGCAAGTCATTGTGGAGGAATTTCTCTCTCCACACCTCACCTCTCTTGCACGATATTTTTTACAAGTCTCCATCCCTTGCATGAATTTTCATTTTGTATGTATTTTTCGGGTCAATATCATCATCTTCATTATTATCGTTACCATAACCACCATCTCCTCCTCATAGCCATCGTCATCATCATTACTATTATCATTATCACCACTTCAATCTTCAAATTCCTGTAACAGTATCTGTGACAATGAGGGCACTGCCATTAAAGTAATTACGCCATTCGAAAAAAGCACGTTTCAGGAGTTAAAGAGGTGCAATGGGCGCCATGGGCTTGGGCAAAACTCTTGCCGTAAAATGCCTATTTCTGAATAACACCAATTGACGGCAGGGCTGAAAAGAGTATATTTAATGCCCAGTATTCCGGCAAGACAGGACTAACCATCTTCAGGGCCTACACTGAAGCTAAGCAGATATTGATAAAACTCAGTGTTTCATATTTGAAATGATACTTAAGGAAATATATGAAATGATTGTTGTCAAAAAAGAGAAAAACGAAAAGTGTACTACAGCCAATTTTTATACTATAAATAGCGCAGAAGGTTCAAAGGTCTTAACCTTGGAGATTTGAGTTGATGAGTTCGAGAGGAACGAATTGTTCGTTGTCTGTAAAATGGGGAGGAAGAGTAAACTGATCTGAAACGGCGTTGGGTTGATCAGTGTATCGTTGTGTGCATGGTTTTTTAGATTGCGCGTCTATACTATGACGTTTAGTCTCGAATTTGCAATGAAAGTTGCATTTCTTGCACTCAATGTCTCTTGTGGCACTGCATCATGCAAACAAGATTAGAAGAAGAGCAGGTCATGTTATGTCGTATACGTCTTCACTTGTTGATAGAGAAACAAATTATAAGGCGTGGTTTCCTCTGTATATAAAATGACACGTTTTGCACCTATTCTGTAACTACGGTAAGCTCCCGGAGCCAGGGGGGGGGGGGGGGGGGGTAGGATATAAGAGAAGACGAAAATGCTTCTAGACATCGCTTTGAAGAACAAAGAATGTTTAGGTTGCTGGATGAAGAAATGTTTATTGACGTCAGAATTTAACTTCTAAGTTTGACAGAAATATGATTTGTCATTTTAATATTTTCCACTTTTGCCGATACTGATACATGTAGTATTTTGCACTGTATTATTATTATATTACTAAGTCCTTGCTTAAATTAATCATCACATATTTTTTTCTTAAGTGCACCGCATCGTCCTCTATTTCATTATAATCAGTTTAAGTCGTGCCTTGCTTTCTTTCCAGTTCGTGATCTGCAAGAAAAGCAAACAACGAAAAGAGAAAACAAATAAATAAATTTTATTGTTCCTTTTGATTCATAATGATGATGTTACATGACAATAGTTAAGAAGCTCCACACACCTGGGTGTTTACAGGGATAAATAAATACTTGGCATTCCTACTAAGATTTGTTGACATGGCGTTTTCCGACTTAATGATGTCACAATCTGGTCTTATATGTTAGCAGATATTGCTAGTCCCATTTAATATTGACTGTGGAAGATCAGGTACAAGTATAATTTTTTAAGCTATAAATTTTGCCGTCGATGGTGACATCTTTGTTCATAAAAGTAAGGTTAAGTCTAAATTCCGGCAAAATGTTAAGAACTCTATGATTGACAGGTATAACAAAGATACTGATAATTAACTAATTTAATTTTGTTCATAATTTTGATGTTGTATCTGCTTTAAAGTGGCTGATCTTTTGTAGATTCATATTTTTGTTGATTTGATTCTTAAGTAATTTACGTTTATATGTTCAACAGGTTTAATGTTTGTAGATAGTACAAGAAGTAATACTTTTTAACAAAAAAAAATATTAATTAACGTTTGCTCATGCTGTAATTAATTTGGTGCACCTACTCGATTAGTTTACTTATAACTATTTCGGCGTCCCAAACTTACATTTCCCTTCTTCTTCTATTTTTGTTAAATAATATTGTATAATCAATCTAACTTTATGTACATAATATTTTGTGTAAGTTAAATAAATTTGAATTGAACTGAATTGGATAAGTATATTACTCTACTTGCTTACCTGCTTACTTTGGTTTACACACAAAGTTTCTTTTCCAGACATTCAGGTTGACATCAGGCAGCTTCTTACAGCTGACAAAGCCTTTCAAAAGACTGAGAACCTGCTTCGGGATGGCAGCAATGTGGTCGCTGTTGTTGCATATTACTTTTGCCAGGGATGTCTTTCTGATCTCCTCCAGCTGACAGGCCGTGAATGCCGTTTTAGTCGTCTGCGAGGAAGCTTTTGGCTCATTTTCGAACCAGAACCGATCTGCCACTTTCGAGCGTCGAAACTGTTCAGCAATGAGGCATTGGAACGTTGGGCCTAACACGCCACCTTTTGTAGATTCACTGCGCGGCTCCAGTAGTCCTAAACACGAAAAAAAAATAATCAAATTCTTTCCATCCATATTTTTATGCGTTCTTTACTTCAGCTTGTACTTTATTTGTTAGCCAGGCCACTTTGAAAGGTTTCTGTTTTACAAAGCTAACTGGGTGAAAAAAGCAATTCTGTGTAAACGGTATTGATACAACATACCTCCAGTAAACAAGTCGATGTCCCTGACATCCTCGTACACTTTCTTTAGATTTTGAATGTCTTTCTTGGTAAACCCAATTTTCTTGAGATCTTCAAAGCAGTTGATATTTACTTTTAACTTACACACGTCACTATTACGGTACGTCAGATAAGAGGGCACTCCGCGCTCACGTGACCGTTGAAGATTGATGGCCACAAGATCTGATAGATCACCGGGGCCTCTGAACAGGTTTTCTTGTATCGACTTGGAAAATTTTCTAAAGAAACAAACAAACAAACCAAGCAACAAGAGCGTCTAATGCAAATATTTGTGGTCCAATAGGAGCGGAAAGGAATAAATCTTTAACATTAGCGTTTATACGTATATTCTTAAGAGGCCAGTTGTATCTTGACACACCCTATGGACTTCAGTGTCCAAACGAGAACACAACACTCGGAACATATACTACTGATTAGCCTTATATCGTAAGCGTCCACCCTCGGGCAACTGGAAAGCCGTTGATTTTCTTCACAACCGCGTTAACCTTTAATGAACATGGAGTCATTTTAAGAGACATGATAAATCATGATAAATGTGTTTAAATTTTTGTATCCCTCGTCCCCTTCTATTTTGAACTCTTATCTGCCATCGCCTTTTCCGAAAAAAAGTCGATTTACATAAATTAAATTTTGAGTGGCCGTTTAACAGGGTTAAAGACAATAGAAAAACCTTCAAGCATCTGAACGACCAAAAGGTGGCCGGCCACCTTTTGGTCGCAAAATGGTTAATGAGAGGTTTCATTTACTTACTGACAATAATTTCGAGGCTTTGATGACTGACCATTTAATAAGGAGTGACCGCTAGATAGGTGGCTGGTTAAAAGAGGTTGCACTGTGTTCCAATCACAACTACTGCTTACAAGAAGGAAGCACGAAAAAGGACTAGATGGAAAGTGCAGATCTCAAACTTAGAGAAGTGTAGGCAAAGATGCATAATGCCTCGACCATCCACAGGCATCTTGAAAAACCCCCAAAAACGACGCCTGTGAAAGATCGACTATTTGCCTGAAATAAAGCTTGGCTTGAACGATGATAGATATTTTCCATTCTTACCCATCCACTTTTGCCGCTGGATCCTTCACCAGTCCTCTGAAAATACTGTCAATTCCTCCTTCGCATTTCTCGTACAAGTAGAAAGGATTGCCAAAATCCTTCAGCGGGATTGGCAGAAATTTCTCTTTCTTTGCTCTTCTAAACCCAGTTTGAGTTAATCTTCGGAATTCCTCTTGAACGAGACTGTGTCCAAAGCGAAAAGCTGCGGTTGCAAAAGCGGCAAAGACTGATGGGTTGGTGTTTTTATCGTAGCCTTTGAAAAAGGATCTTCCTTTCAAGAGCTTGAGGTTAAAGTCCTTTATCTATATGATGAGAGCACAAAGTCAATTAGTTTCACCACATTTTGAAGCGACCACAATACATAGTTTTTGACTTGGATTACCACCAAATATCAGAAATCTATAGTTTTTAATTTAGCCTTCTGATGCAATTAAAAGAAGGGCATTGCCTTTTTATTCTCGCTTTGTACTCGCTTTAAGTTTGCTTATACATGGAGAAGGAAGGTCTGTGAGGAAGCTCGAGCTCCATATATTACTGTCAGTGGTTCTTTCCTTATCCTTATCTTTATCACTTCAAGCTTTTGCTTTCGTTGATATGGAACTTATATTAATTTTTAATGTTCTTGTCTACGACAAATTCTTAGAAAAGCGGTACTTGATGGTAAGATAGGGAAAATCCAAATTTAAGATGGCACTACGTGAAAATCGATTTTGAAGAAATTTAGGTTTGTTACTATCGATATTTTTACACTTCATGCTTTTGCCTTCGTTGTCACGCAACTAATTGTTGTTAATTTTAATGTTTCTTGTCTGCCACAAATTTTAGAACAGCGGTACACGATGGCAAGATGCGAAAATCCAAATTTTGGACGGCAGCAAAAATCGATATTGCAAACATTTTGCAGAAAATTAGGATCCTTTATTTGCTACTACTTGTTAAAATAACAATGATGTTAACTTTTTTCTTGCTTTGTTGCCTTTTAATACACCATTTCTCATGAATTTTTACCGTTTGTTTTCCTAGTATCAACGGAAGAAACTCGTCGTATGTTATGACTTGGAGTTGCGCGCCAACTATTTTCCTTGTTTCTTGAAAAATTCTTGCCGCGTCCCAGTTGGTTATCCGGCTCAGTCGTTTAGCGATGCGATTATGTTGGCGAAGCCAAAGAGTGTGCATCGACATAAGAGCTGTCAGAACAAAAAATAAGGAAATAATAATTAATAATTTCATTCAATTTTTAACATTTTTTTTGTTTAATGCAAGTATGAATGTGATTGTTGTTGTTGTTGCTGTCGTTAAACCTTCTACACATCGGACTAACTGACTAACCAATCGACCCGGGGGGAGCCCTACCCCATTATAGTCTATTCACTTATAGACTTCATCTTAGTCACTTTTGGAAAAACGCGATCCCAGCTTAGTGACTTTTTATTTAAGTACGTACCTTACATTAAATAAAGAACACTTCACTTTTCCCCTACTGTAAAAACATTCTGGTGCGCTTGCTAACCGTTAATATGAATTATTATATGGCTAGCTCCGTGAGCGGGCAAGATGAACCAAATCGCGCGCTGTGATTGGCTACCCGAGCGGGCAAGATGGAGCCATCTTGCCCGCTCGGGACTACCCGCTGCATCCCGAAAGCAAAGTTTCACCAAAAGCCATATAATAAATCCTTTATTGACCAAGTTTGTTCAGTCAAGATGGCTGGATATTGGCCTCGTTCTTTTTTTTTTGCGAGTTTATGGACCTCGACTTCGTCTCGGTCCATAAACACGCAAAAAAAGAACTTGGCCAATATCCAGCCATCTTGACCTCACCCTTGGTCAATAACCCATACGAAATGTCTTACTCCAAAAATCAGAAAATATCCGGTGCGATGTGACCCCATACAGCGGCACATCCCCATTAGCCTCTTATACGGAAGCACCCACCCCTGCACCGCCACTTCCCCCTCCCGGGTAATAGACCAATCCACTGACTGAAACACTGACTACAAACTGACCGATGGAAATGGGTTCACTACTTTAAAAAACGGTGCCTACTTAAGTGAAGCGACGAGTAGTAAAGGCCCTGATCTTGAAGCAGAGTTCTACAGAATAAAAAGATCAGTGCCTTTCCTACTCCTTGCTTACTTTAACTAGGCACCGTTCTTTAAGTAGCTCATACCCTGGTTCTCGTTGGTACGTTCGTCTCCTGACAGAAAGCAAGGCCTGTTTGGGTCTCTTGAGACGCAGATTCCATCAGAATCTACTCTGGGCAGCAGGCTCTTAAACGGACACCCTTGAGGATGTTTCATATCCCTTAGCGTCCCTCCATTGCCCTTAAGATTTTCTGTAAGTTCTTCTTCCGAGCCGTAGATCTGAGAGCCGTCGATGAAACTTGTTAGGGTATTGATGTGTTCTCGAGGATGGAATGAGCAATGGTGTAGCGGTTTGAAAGGGGCATCTCGCTCAACCTCGATAAATGTGACTTCCCTATTCCGAAAGACCTCATCGTCTTCTGGGATTGCTATATTTACGCATTCCGGATCTTCAGTGCCTTGTTCACAGTTGATTCCAGTACCAAGTGCAAGCGTCATGTCATGATCCAGAAACTGTCCCCATGTCATGGCCAAATGGCTGAGTGTCTTGGAATCAGGATTGCTGTGATCTGCGTTGCTGCCGTGTACCTTCCGACTGACGTCTCGAGCGTTGGGTAGAGGTTTGTTGGATTGAGATTTTCGGGGTTCCGAAAGGCCATCAGCGTAATCTGGTCCTTCGATTCGTTCAAAGGCAGTTTGGGCAGCCCCCCACATTGGGTTCTCCAGGTTATTACATGTGCCATCGATGGAACGAAAGCGTTCGTGCGGCTTGCATTTTTTCTCTTCAATGATAGGCTTCTTCGATAACAAGTGGATTACTTTCTTCCGGCATTTTACGGTATTTCTGCGAAGGCAATCAATAAAACATTATGCCGCAAGCCTAGAATTAAAACTGATCATAGTTCTATAGCTTTTTTTTTCGACTGAAAAGGGAGAGGTTAATTTCAAATTATGGGGTATCGATTTCATTTTCTTGGGCTTTTCTCTGACTTGAGATCACGTTAAAGGGTTCTAAAAGACTATATTGAAGTAACGAGAGCTAAATCTCATTTTATATAGACAACACAACCTGATGACAATGGAGGAAGAAATTTGGTGAGCAAATAATTATAACAATTGTACATTACTTTCATATAATTGGCATTTTCCTGTTTAAGAATCGCTTTAGCCTCAAACTATTTTACGAATAATGTAGCCCATGAAGCTATTCAAAAAGAGCGCACTTCAGAATGGAATTGGTGCCAGGTCGCCTAACACACGAGGAAACTAGGTTTGTAGTGGTAATTTTACAGTTATCAACAGTCCCTAAATTAAATTGATATTATTAAGCCTTCGTATTAGCTGTTTTTGGGCCATCTCACTTAAGGCATAATCGTGGCATTTTGAAAGTAAAAATAAAACAGATATTGCAACAAAAGGAGTTTCACATCAAATAGTCTGAGTTCCAGGCTTTTTCAAAAGGAAAAAGAAACATACTTAGGCAAAAAGCGTGGTGGACGCCTGCATATTTTCTTGAGCAAACATCTAGTGCAAATCTCACTTCTTTTTGCTGATAACCATGCTTTCTTTGACGCAAAAGATACCCCGCCATGCTGCAAAATCTGGTAGTGGCGTCGAAGAATGCACTTGTCTTTTTTTTCTCTCTCCTTCGCAATTTGTTCTGTTCTCTTTGTCGCTTTCTCGGTGCATCGTTTCTCGAGATTTTTCCATTTAATGAACCTTTGCAACTTATTCAACTTTCCTTTGTCAGATAGCTGTTCAGCTGCGTCTCCACCGACCCTCAAATCTTGATCTTCTCCGATACCGTCTCCTGAATAAGCTTGGTCGATTACGTTAGATGACGTCAGCTGAAGCCCAGCAACCCAAAGCAACACAAGAAAAGCGCAGCAGCGAGCCATTCTGCACATAGCCTGGAATGCTGTCGTGGAAATTAAAGGAAATTAGTATCGTTATTGATTAAATGACCTATAATCAGGTACAATTTGAACACAGTGAAGACATTTTGTCTCATTCACGGATATTTGGATTATACGAAGCCGACAGAAAAGAGATTTTCCGCACTCTGGTAAAAAATGGCAAGGACTGAGTTAGGACATATAACTTAATCTAACAAGAAACGCATTTTTGACTGCAAGAAATGATCGAATTCATTAAACCTAGTTTAGACGAGAAATTCAATGCCACGATATCTAAAAATAAAATCTTCGGCCATCGCTGCGAAATTAGCCTGCGTAACAGGATTCTCTCCGTACGGAAAAAGAAAGAAAACGGCTGATAACTGAAGCCAACAATGCAATTAACTTAGAATAATCTCTTGAATTTAACTGTTTTTCTTAATGTTATAGTTTGGAAAACGATGAGTGGATTCTGTTTTTGTTTGTGTTCATTTAAAAGAGTTTTAGTCGATTTTCACGGTTCGCTAACTACGCAGATTAAAAAGATACCAGTGACTGACTGTTTTGTGATAACCCAAGTTGAGTTTGGATAGGGGAACTATTTAGAATTACTGAATCAAAACGAGATAATCCTTTCGCGATGAAGTTCCAATCTCTATATTTTGATGGCTGATCTTTAATAGGTTAAGATCGCTCTTGGCAACGAGCTTCATCTCAGTCCGAAATTTTGGACACCATATCAGTCCGTGAATGGTGATTAACAATTCGTGACAAAACTAGGCTCTCGTCCATTGTTACTTGTTTATCGCGGGTTAGAAAGCTGATTGAAAGTAAATACGAACCGCTCTAACAACAACCTATGTCTTGAAGACCTCCGAAACCACAGATAATTTCGGTCCTAATTTTACAACTGACTGAAAGGTTAATTCGTAAAAGCTTACAACCCGCTTACCAGCACCACAGAGCTGAACCCTCGCCAATTATTATAGTGGTCGCTGATACTCTCTCTCCAGTAACTTGGTTCCTGTGTAGACGGAGCGTCTAACTTTAAGAGATTTTATAACAATGTCCTAGCTAATTATGCAACGATGCATGGTTAAAAACGTCACAACATTTGGTACCGGTCCATCTTACGACAAGTTTACGTTCTAAATATTTACTCAGTTTTCAATTAGTTTTTAACAATTTAACAGGCTAGGCTTATGGAACAGGTTGTTATATGTGGGTTCGTAATAATTATATGAAATCATATATTTGAACCGTGGAATAAAGATTTACAGTAATTAGGAGAAAGACCATCTCGGTTAAAACCTGAGTAGTGGTGATTAGACCTATATTATTATTTTTTTTTTCCTTTCTCATGCATGTAGCTGGGCTTTTACATTAAATAAAGGAATGCAAAAGTTTTAACTGACGTATTAACTGTAGTCCCACTAGAATAAAAGCATAATTAAATATAACTGTTTTTAGAAATAAAATAGAATATCTTAAATTCAGATATTTGAATTGCGGAAAAAATATTTAATCAGACGAAAATCCATCGTAATTAATTAAGTACACACTTCCACTAGGTCTAATAAGAACCTCTTTTGTTGTTTCTCATGTGTAGCTAGGATTTTGATTTTTACCCTAAGTTAGGGAGTTGCATCCTTAGCATTATAGTATAATATAAGAAAACGCAAGCGTATGTATCTCAGACATTAAAAAAAAGAATTTATCATGTTTGAGCTGCAGAACAAGAATATAATTGCAAGAGAGACAAAGTTCAATACACAACTTATTCTGTATACATTTCAACTGCGGGAGTGCGATTTAATAAAAAGAACGATCACCGATAAATACATGTACACACTAACACATTGTGACAAGGCCTAAATTATTGTCATTTTTTCCTCTCACACATGTGGCCAGTTTTGTTTTGATAATGTTAAAAGGTTTTTAAAAACTCGCCTATTAATTTTCATAAGCTCGGAGACAAAAATGTATGCAAGAAATAAACGAATTGATAATGGCTCATCGAAAACGGTCTTGTGATACGGTAACATGATATTTAAAGTTCGAGATCAAAATGGAATCCACGTCTAGATTACAGCACTCAGCGTGTTAACTGAAAATCTCGAAACTAACTGGTTCTCCGATTGATTTCTATTCGATTTTATAACATAGATAGGACCCTGCGCACGCTCTGATTGGTCAAAAACCTATGTTTTATCAGTGTATAAAACATAGAAAAAGCGTGTTTTATTGTATTGCGCGCGTAAAATCTATATCATAAAGCAAATGAAGAAGCTTAAGCCGTGTATTACACTGTGATAAAACACTCCACTCAAGAAATGTAGAAATGCGGCTCGTGTTTTCTACATTTCCCTCGTGTTGTCAAATGCCTGTCGTGTTTTATCACAGTGTAATACACGGCTTAGGCTTCTTTATTTGTTAAATAGAACACATTACCCGCCATTTCTCTTAAAAGCGCGAAATGCTGGCCCCTATATCATGTCGCTACCTACGCTAAGATCAGTCAAAAAAAGATTCAGCGTCCGGTAACAACTATATGGAGATTAAATTGAGTCCGCGTTGTAGGGACAATCGATGAAAGGGTTAAGATAAATGGTTTTAATTCCTTTATTTATTTTTTTCATTTTCCGTTTACTGCAATTGAATAACGGCTGCAGTTATTCAGTTTGTGCTAAATTAAAAGGAATGGTATTTAATTCTCGTCCTCGTTTCTTGTGAGAAATTTTCGATCCAGCAGCGCCCTGTGAACTATTTGTTCGGGAACGGAAAAAAAAGAGAGAGGGAGAGACAGAAAAAAAGGGAGCTTGCACGTTGTCGTGTAATTGTTAAAGGAGCAGTGTCACGAGAATTTTGCTGTTTTAGTCAATTCTGAGCTAAAATCATTACTTTAAGGCTTTAATCAGAAACATAAAGCTTCTGTAAAGCTGCGACAAAGATATCAAATGAATTTTATCCGAGAGGGCTAACCATAATAAATTTCTTGAGGATTTTTGGAACTCGTGAAAATTGGCCAAGTTTTTCAAATATCAATCCCTTTCCATTCGTGCCATCCGTAGCGACAGGTGACAGGAAACAGTTTCAGTACCTTCAAATAGTCTTCAATAACAAAACTAGACTATTAGTTTTGGAATTCAATTGATGTGAAGGCACCTTCTAGCTTTTTATAAATTTGCCAAATAGCGTGACAATGCCCCTTTAATTCGTTTTTATTTTGAAAATTCTACAGGCGACAACCCACAATTCTGCCACCAAAAGTCAGACGTAAACTACGAGGTCTTTGAGAAGAAGCAAATCAGGCTTAACCCACGCGACGGACGGCAGTCCATGTTATTGCTACTGCAAAAGGTAAAT
>JAHPZR010018783.1:0-11116 GCA_019787425.1 Platygyra sinensis | reverse complement strand
TAGCCTGAATTTCAGCCGTCTCCTCCTCTCGCTAAGTCTCGGGAGAGAGACGTCTGAAAGCACTGGGCGATAATGCTGTCCGGTGACGTCACGAGTGAAATGTGGTAATTTATGAAATTTCACACACGACCTTCAGCGCAAAAACAAGTCTAGACAAAACCGTTAAGTTTTGGTGACGTCAATCATCTCCGCCTCCTTATCGACCGTATGCAAAATTTACAAAAAAGTCTTAAACTTTGCAGCGGTCCACTCGTAAAAATTATCATTTTAATTTCAGAATGCTCGGTTAGCTCACTAAATACACTGGAATTAAATATTCCTTGAAATTTGTAACTGAAGACGGGTGGATTGTAATTGGGTTTCTCAACGGCCATTCGCATGCATGACTGACCCCGAGTTGGAGAGCAAGCAAATCTACAACGCGGCGAACTAAATTATTTCTTTACCTATTCATGGGGCTACGGACTGAACAAAACTTCTAATGAAACTTTGTGCTAATTTTGTGGTAATAGGTTATAAGTTTTATAGGTTTAAGTATATGTTCAGCCCGTAGCCCCAAGAAAATAGGTGCAGAATAATTTGTTTGCTCGCGTGCAGATTTGCTTGCTCTCGGAGTCATTCATGCATGAGAATGGCCGTTGAAAAACCCAACAAACGTCTTCATTTATGGATTTCAAGGAGTGCTTAAAACCAGTGTATTTAGTGTGCTAGCCGTACATATCGAAAGTCAAATGATAATTTTTACGAGTGAACTGCTGCAAGTTTTCAGACTTTTTTTCAGGTAAATTTTGCATACGACTAACTTTCGTTTGGAAAATGGCTGTGCTGCTTTGAAAGTTCAATCGCTACTGACTAGTGGAGCCATATGATGACTATGATATATTAAGGACTTCCCATATCCCGTAGGCAAGATTACGAATACATCGCTTCCGCTAAGAAATTCTGCAACTGCCTTTTCCTGTTGCGGATAGAGGTTTTGAACTCCAAATGTCGAGCATACACCAGAAACGGCTTTAACTCTTGTGGCTTTAGCTCGCGACTTTCTTCTGCCATCTTCAGTGAACGCGCAAAGTTTGGCAATGAAATTATTCAAATTATTCGCGTCGGGCAAATAAATTAACACAGCAACCAATCAGAACCACTACCAGGTCTTCGGGTAGTGACGTCACCGGACAGCATTATCGCCCATTGCCTTCAGACGTCTCTCTCCCGAGACTTAGCGAGAGGAGGAGACGGCTGAAATTCAGGCTATGAAAATGCCCCTTGTTACACCAATGTACATGTGTATTGTGCTACAAGTCAATAACAATCATGCTACGTATTTGTTCAAAGGTAGTTGATCTGGGAAAAAAATCTTAACTTATCCTACGAGAGTAATTTTTTGTTAGCCTGGTTTTCCGAAAGTTCTAATACTTTGCTGCTCTTAATTAAGTGGAGACGTTGCAACAATAATTTTGATAAGTTCAATAAAATCGATAACAATAAAAATTGATAGTTATCGATCACTCACAACATATCTCTTTATCCATTTTTATCAATTTCCGATGCAATTAGCTAATTTTTATCGATTTTGTTGATTGAACATGCTGGGTTTATAACAGCCACTACACAAACAGGTTATGCAAAACTCCCCTTGTTGCGTGACAAAGGAGACCAGAACTTCACTGTTCCCGGCCCCTTTCTTGCTTTTAGCACATAGAAATTGTCTAAATTTTAAATATGTTACAGTTTTGAATGTATTGAATGTGTATCTGAAAAATGTTGTTTAAATCATTTGTAAGATACCTTAATTTGAATTGTAAATTCAAATTTCACGCTTTTCGGGTGTGGATCAATCAGGTCAATCAGATTTAATTTGATCAGAGAAAAATAACCCCTGGAGCGTAACTGCCGCTATTGCACTAGCCTATTGTTATTTTGCCTAGTTCTTAAGCAGACCACTAGTTACAGTACCGCTCAAAAGTAAGTTGACAGTCCCTCGAGCCTCGATCCTCGATAATTTAGAGTATCGAGTCTCGAGTATCGCGTCTTGAGTCGAGAAACTACTCAGGGTTTAGAACCTGAAGATGCAAAACAGCTCCTATAGGAGCGGTGTGCGACATATGCAGACTGCAGACTGGCAGATTATATATCGTGTTACCTATACCATCACTGATAGCTAACCTAAACAGTCTAACGGAAGTGCTATTTTGGCAGGAGCGCTAGTTTGGACAACAGAACTTCTAGTTTGGCTAACCCAAGCGCGAGTCTGCAAGTCTGCAGTTGTCACACACCGCTATAGGAGCCACCACTTCAAATGCAAGCAGCGATCAGGGTTTAGAACCTGAAGATGCAAAACAGCTCCTATATGAAGCTGAGACATGTTGGAATAATAGCAATAAAAAAAAGTTTGGATTTCATTATTAATTGATATTATATAGTACTAAATTTCTCGATTTTAATCTTCGTGTCCTATATTTTGCGAGTATTAAATTTCGCGTTTTTTTTTTTTAAAAAATGGCGAAATTTAGTACTCCCGGAATTTGGTGAGAATAAGGTAGTCGATTCCTGTTAGCGTACTTATTAGTTTCATTTCCAACTGCTTGGTTACTGTTTAGTTGTTTCGTTATTAAATAAAGAGTTGGGTAAAGCGAAATATTGCACAACTGAGAATCATCTGTATTTGTGATTAGCACTTTGCGTCTCTACATCGTCAACAGGAACGTCAGTTATAAGAAAAAATATGTTAAGCACAGATAAAAGAATCACAACTGAAAAAAAAGGTACAAGAAAGCAAGAAAGGTGTCGTTCGTGCACAGTATAATAGTCGATGAGTAATCGATGGGTCATCGATGACTGATCAATTACATCAATAAGTAATCGATGTCATCGATGAGTACTCGATAGGCCACAAAAGTTTTGGGCATCGATTACTCATCGATTACTCATTGATCATCGCCAATAATCAATGACTAATCATCGATTACTCAACGATTACTCATTGATGTCATTGATTAGTCATTGATTATTGGCGATGATCAATGAGTAATCGATGAGTAATCGATGCCCAAAACTTTTGTGGCCTATCGAGTACTCATCGATGACATCGATTACTTATTGATGTAATTGATCAGTCATCGATGACCCATCGATTACTCATCGACTATTATACTGTGCACGAACGACACCTTTCTTGCTTTCTTGTACCTTTTTTTTCAGTTGTGATTCTTTTATCTGTGCTTAACATATTTTTTCTTATAACTGACGTTCCTGTTGACGATGTAGAGACGCAAAGTGCTAATCACAAATACAGATGATTCTCAGTTGTGCAATATTTCGCTTTACCCAACTCTTTATTTAATAACGAAACAACTAAACAGTAACCAAGCAGTTGGAAATGAAACTAATAAGTACGCTAACAGGAATCGACTACCTTATTCTCACCAAATTCCGGGAGTACTAAATTTCGCCATTTTTTAAAAAAAAAAAAACGCGAAATTTAATACTCGCAAAATATAGGACACGAAGATTAAAATCGAGAAATTTAGTACTATATAATATCAATTAATAATGAAATCCAAACTTTTTTTTATTGCTATTATTCCAACATGTCTCAGCTTCATATAGGAGCTGTTTTGCATCTTCAGGTTCTAAACCCTGATCGCTGCTTGCATTTGAAGTGGTGGCTCCTATAGCGGTGTGTGACAACTGCAGACTTGCAGACTCGCGCTTGGGTTAGCCAAACTAGAAGTTCTGTTGTCCAAACTAGCGCTCCTGCCAAAATAGCACTTCCGTTAGACTGTTTAGGTTAGCTATCAGTGATGGTATAGGTAACACGATATATAATCTGCCAGTCTGCAGTCTGCATATGTCGCACACCGCTCCTATAGGAGCTGTTTTGCATCTTCAGGTTCTAAACCCTGAGTAGTTTCTCGACTCAAGACGCGATACTCGAGACTCGATACTCTAAATTATCGAGGATCGAGGCTCGAGGGACTGTCAACTTACTTTTGAGCGGTACTGTAACTAGTGGTCTGCTTAAGAACTAGGCAAAATAACAATAGGCTAGTGCAATAGCGGCAGTTACGCTCCAGGGGTTATTTTTCTCTGATCAAATTAAATCTGATTGACCTGATTGATCCACACCCGAAAAGCGTGAAATTTGAATTTACAATTCAAATTAAGGTATCTTACAAATGATTTAAACAACATTTTTCAGATACACATTCAATACATTCAAAACTGTAACATATTTAAAATTTAGACAATTTCTATGTGCTAAAAGCAAGAAAGGGGCCGGGAACAGTGAAGTTCTGGTCTCCTTTGTCACGCAACAAGGGGAGTTTTGCATAACCTGTTTGTGTAGTGGCTGTTATAAACCCAGCATGTTCAATCAACAAAATCGATAAAAATTAGCTAATTGCATCGGAAATTGATAAAAATGGATAAAGAGATATGTTGTGAGTGATCGATAACTATCAATTTTTATTGTTATCGATTTTATTGAACTTATCAAAATTATTGTTGCAACGTCTCCACTTAATTAAGAGCAGCAAAGTATTAGAACTTTCGGAAAACCAGGCTAACAAAAAATTACTCTCGTAGGATAAGTTAAGATTTTTTTCCCAGATCAACTACCTTTGAACAAATACGTAGCATGATTGTTATTGACTTGTAGCACAATACACATGTACATTGGTGTAACAAGGGGCATTTTCATAGCCTGAATTTCAGCCGTCTCCTCCTCTCGCTAAGTCTCGGGAGAGAGACGTCTGAAGGCAATGGGCGATAATGCTGTCCGGTGACGTCACTACCCGAAGACCTGGTAGTGGTTCTGATTGGTTGCTGTGTTAATTTATTTGCCCGACGCGAATAATTTGAATAATTTCATTGCCAAACTTTGCGCGTTCACTGAAGATGGCAGAAGAAAGTCGCGAGCTAAAGCCACAAGAGTTAAAGCCGTTTCTGGTGTATGCTCGACATTTGGAGTTCAAAACCTCTATCCGCAACAGGAAAAGGCAGTTGCAGAATTTCTTAGCGGAAGCGATGTATTCGTAATCTTGCCTACGGGATATGGGAAGTCCTTAATATATCATAGTCATCATATGGCTCCACTAGTCAGTAGCGATTGAACTTTCAAAGCAGCACAGCCATTTTCCAAACGAAAGTTAGTCGTATGCAAAATTTACCTGAAAAAAAGTCTGAAAACTTGCAGCAGTTCACTCGTAAAAATTATCATTTGACTTTCGATATGTACGGCTAGCACACTAAATACACTGGTTTTAAGCACTCCTTGAAATCCATAAATGAAGACGTTTGTTGGGTTTTTCAACGGCCATTCTCATGCATGAATGACTCCGAGAGCAAGCAAATCTGCACGCGAGCAAACAAATTATTCTGCACCTATTTTCTTGGGGCTACGGGCTGAACATATACTTAAACCTATAAAACTTATAACCTATTACCACAAAATTAGCACAAAGTTTCATTAGAAGTTTTGTTCAGTCCGTAGCCCCATGAATAGGTAAAGAAATAATTTAGTTCGCCGCGTTGTAGATTTGCTTGCTCTCCAACTCGGGGTCAGTCATGCATGCGAATGGCCGTTGAGAAACCCAATTACAATCCACCCGTCTTCAGTTACAAATTTCAAGGAATATTTAATTCCAGTGTATTTAGTGAGCTAACCGAGCATTCTGAAATTAAAATGATAATTTTTACGAGTGGACCGCTGCAAAGTTTAAGACTTTTTTGTAAATTTTGCATACGGTCGATAAGGAGGCGGAGATGATTGACGTCACCAAAACTTAACGGTTTTGTCTAGACTTGTTTTTGCGCTGAAGGTCGTGTGTGAAATTTCATAAATTACCACATTTCACTCGTGACGTCACCGGACAGCATTATCGCCCAGTGCTTTCAGACGTCTCTCTCCCGAGACTTAGCGAGAGGAGGAGACGGCTGAAATTCAGGCTATGAAAATGCCCCTTGTTACACCAATGTACATGTGTATTGTGCTACAAGTCAATAACAATCATGCTACGTATTTGTTCAAAGGTAGTTGATCTGGGAAAAAAATCTTAACTTATCCTACGAGAGTAATTTTTTGTTAGCCTGGTTTTCCGAAAGTTCTAATACTTTGCTGCTCTTAATTAAGTGGAGACGTTGCAACAATAATTTTGATAAGTTCGATAAAATCGATAACAATAAAAATTGATAGTTATCGATCACTCACAACATATCTCTTTATCCATTTTTATCAATTTCCGATGCAATTAGCTAATTTTTATCGATTTTGTTGATTGAACATGCTGGGTTTATAACAGCCACTACACAAACAGGTTATGCAAAACTCCCCTTGTTGCGTGACAAAGGAGACCAGAACTTCACTGTTCCCGGCCCCTTTCTTGCTTTTAGCACATAGAAATTGTCTAAATTTTGAATATGTTACAGTTTTGAATGTATTGAATGTGTATCTGAAAAATGTTGTTTAAATGATTTGTAAGATACCTTAATTTGAATTGTAAATTCAAATTTCACGCTTTTCGGGTGTGGATCAATCAGGTCAATCAGATTTAATTTGATCAGAGAAAAATAACCCCTGGAGCGTAACTGCCGCTATTGCACTAGCCTATTGTTATTTTGCCTAGTTCTTAAGCGGACCACTAGTTACAGTACCGCTCAAAAGTAAGTTGACAGTCCCTCGAGCCTCGATCCTCGATAATTTAGAGTATCGAGTCTCGAGTATCGCGTCTTGAGTCGAGAAACTACTCAGGGTTTAGAACCTGAAGATGCAAAACAGCTCCTATAGGAGCGGTGTGCGACATATGCAGACTGCAGACTGGCAGATTATATATCGTGTTACCTATACCATCACTGATAGCTAACCTAAACAGTCTAACGGAAGTGCTATTTTGGCAGGAGCGCTAGTTTGGACAACAGAACTTCTAGTTTGGCTAACCCAAGCGCGAGTCTGCAAGTCTGCAGTTGTCACACACCGCTATAGGAGCCACCACTTCAAATGCAAGCAGCGATCAGGGTTTAGAACCTGAAGATGCAAAACAGCTCCTATATGAAGCTGAGACATGTTGGAATAATAGCAATAAAAAAAAGTTTGGATTTCATTATTAATTGATATTATATAGTACTAAATTTCTCGATTTTAATCTTCGTGTCCTATATTTTGCGAGTATTAAATTTCGCGTTTTTTTTTTTAAAATGGCGAAATTTAGTACTCCCGGAATTTGGTGAGAATAAGGTAGTCGATTCCTGTTAGCGTACTTATTAGTTTCATTTCCAACTGCTTGGTTACTGTTTAGTTGTTTCGTTATTAAATAAAGAGTTGGGTAAAGCGAAATATTGCACAACTGAGAATCATCTGTATTTGTGATTAGCACTTTGCGTCTCTACATCGTCAACAGGAACGTCAGTTATAAGAAAAAATATGTTAAGCACAGATAAAAGAATCACAACTGAAAAAAAAGGTACAAGAAAGCAAGAAAGGTGTCGTTCGTGCACAGTATAATAGTCGATGAGTAATCGATGGGTCATCGATGACTGATCAATTACATCAATAAGTAATCGATGTCATCGATGAGTACTCGATAGGCCACAAAAGTTTTGGGCATCGATTACTCATCGATTACTCATTGATCATCGCCAATAATCAATGACTAATCATCGATTACTCAACGATTACTCATTGATGTCATTGATCATCGATTAGTTATGTCTGGCTTTTAGAAATACGAAAAAATACAACAACTGAGTAAAAAGTCCTAAAATATTTTTAAATGCTGGAGTAAAAGGTGTGTTTTCATTCGGTACAACTTACACAATTTAATAAGACTGCGATGTTTTCTTGGTGTAGGAAAGCGGTAATGTGTGATTCCATAACATATCCATACTTCCCGCACGGAAGCCCCCACCCCTCCGGAAATTCCAATTCAACCTCATACATTTCTTTAAATTTTTTGGTTTTTGGGAACCCCCCACCCCCCAGGAATTTCCAATCCCTTCCGTGGGGGGAGTATGGATATTTTCTGGAACTGCACAATTTGAGATGAAAAAAAATTAATCACAAATCACGTCGGCATCACCAGCGTAAAATCGCCGATGAAACTTAAACAATGCCTGTCACTAAATGAAGGGTAGCAAAGCTTCCTTCACTTTACATTACTTTTACTGTCAACAAGAAAAATTCTTTTTCATTTCCAAAGGCTCTGTTATTGTCGAAATCTTCAAAACAATTCAAAACAGCGGCTAAATGAAAACAACGGCTCGTGCAAATTTCGAATGGGCAACCTTTACAGCTGCAATACTGCTCCAACGACAACCGAAGTAATTCAACCGTGTATCTCTATGTCAACTCATTCTTTAAAAGCAGCGACTAGAAAATACGTGGGAAACACTGGCAGTGTTCTCCTTATCAGACGGTAACAGGTAAAACTTACCGCCTTAAACACTACTCTTTACCACCTAGAACTGCTTGGACATCTTGAAAGTATCACAAGAAATATCCCTTCTTTACCGGTTTGAAAATTTATCGTACCTGCTGTGTTGGAAACTAGGGAGAACACTGACTGGTTATTTAATTTTTCGTTTTTAAACTCACCTTGACTTAGATTGAGCTGTTTTTTACCAAAAACATTCAGAAAGGTTTTATACTGATGCATTTAATTGTCTGATATTTAAAAATCACAAATCGTGCCATTCTTTCAATGACCACAGATGACTGTCCAAAATCGGGTCGTGTCCGAGCAAAATCATGTTTGACCGGACAATGTGACTGGCACCTGTCTGTTAGTAATTTCAAGCCTGAAAAGGGGCATGTAAATAAATCGTTTAACAAGGTTTATGTATTTTTTAATTACGTTATCATCGCCTCAATTGAAACCAAATCAAAGGACTCTTGGAGTCACAACTGAATTTGGGTAATTCCCTTGTCATGCTTTCTGTATGTACATGTATACCTTTTTTTTTTTTTTTTTTTTTTTTTAAAAAACAGAGTGGCTCAGTGGTAGTGTGACAGATTAATAACAGAGACATCGAGGATTCGACTCCCGGAGGGGGTGGATTAAATTTCTTTTTCCTTTTTTGCGGTTCAGTATTTCCCTCTGTATAAATGCTTTTGAAAAGAAGGAGCATTACAACTATTAAAGAGATAGATTCATTACAAGAAAATTTCAGTTTAGGTTTTTTAAAAACTGCAAAGCAAAATATAGACTTAATCCGCTATCAAATATTCACTTAAATTGATATTCAAACATCTAAGAATTCTCACACTGAGTAATGCAACAACGCACGAGAAATAAACGCAGGGAAGATGGTAAGTTTTTGCAAGCATGTGACGCATCTGAATTCAGTCACTTGCTTAACTCTGGCTCGATTCTTATAACAACACCGTTTACAGCTGTCCAGCAGTATTCCTACAAAAAGTCTACAGCCCACCAACCAACCAACCAATTGAGCGACAATTTTTCTGCTAATATACTCCTTCATAAATTCAGTTGTAAAAATAAACTTTTAAAAAGTAAAAAGTAAAAAGATTCTGCATATTTTTAATTAACATGGTATGGTGGTGGTGATGGTGCTTCCATTTGCGTGTTCAAGAAGCTGCCATCTCTTGTCAAACGTTTTCGGGAGAATCGTCATAGAAGCCGCACTCGGTTCATTTTTATAATCAATTCATAATTTCATTGCACACATCAAAGTAAAATGCCCAAATGAGAACATGTTTTAACCCCCCCCCCCCCCCCACCTTTCTCTTCCTAACTGAACTCTTAATCAATGCAATTATTGTGGAGATTTATCTTTGCAATAATTATAAAAAAAAAGTATTCTGAAATGAAATCCACTGCAAACATCGCACAATCTGAACAAACTCCAGACCCCGCACAGCCAAAGTGGGTTGAAATCCCCTTTATATGTCATTGGCCATGATCTTTAAGGAAATTTTACACAAATGCTATGAAATGACACAATGCTCACCTTAAGCTGCCACAGTGCCCCTGACAGACGCTTTAAGTGTAAAAACAAGCCATTCTTGCTAACAAGCACTGGTAATGACACAAGGCAGGCTGTCCATGTCTCTGCTCTCTCAGAATGAAGAAAGCAACTCCTTCCTTTAGAAGTGGACTGTCTAAGATGATTTGTTTAACTCATTGCCATATTTACCTGAGAAAAGAAAATATAACAAGCATAGTAAATAACACTTGCTTGAGAACACATGGTGATTGTTCAGCATGGTGACCTAAAGTGTAGTGTACAGGAGACCAGATTGAATGTTGGAGAGTTAATTGGAGCACTACATGTTGTGTCCTTGGGCAACTCTCTTTCTTCTCACAGTGCCTTCTTCAGACTAAAACGACTGATGACAATCAATTGTGTAATTTTTATAATGCAAAAACTTGAATATCTCTGGAAGGAAAGGAGATTTTACTAAAGGAAAACACCATTGTTCTCTCTTAGCCCTTTAATGCCCAATAGTGACTTATAGATTTTACTCTGCCTAACGCCAGACGATTTTACTCGTCAAAGGGAGGCCCCTTGGGCACTAGAGGGTTAAAAAATTATCTCCTTTAACCCTTTAATGCCCAGTAGTGACTTATAGATTTTACTCTGTCTAACGCCAGACGATTTTACTCGTCAAAGGGAGGCCCCTTGGGCACTTAAGGAGTAAAAGCCTTTCAAATGAGGCTTATTTTTTACTTCATAGACACCTTAAACGTTTGGTCGCATTTCGTCTATTGACTCACTTTCGCAGTCATGGAAATATTTGGGAGGTAACTTTAAGACAGAATATCAAAAGCATTTAAAGAGACACACTGACAACATTTACTGAGGGATACATGACTTCAGTGTGAAAACTTGCCCACACATTGGTCCTTATAATGTAGATACAGAAACACACCGACAATATTTACTGAGAGATATGTGACTTCAGTGTGAAAACTCGCGCACACAATATTGGTCCTTCTAATGTAGATACAAAAACACACTGACCATATTTACTGAGAGATACATGACTTCAGTGTGAAAATTTGCCCACACAATATTGGTCCTTATTTAATGTAGGTACTGAGACACACTGATAATATTTAATGTAAGATACATGACTTCAGTGTAAAAAGCTGCCCACACA
>JAHPZR010018782.1:27500-47620 GCA_019787425.1 Platygyra sinensis | reverse complement strand
GATGATGATGATGATGATGATGATGATGATGATGATGATGATGATGATGATGATGATGATGATGATGATGATGATGATGATGATGATGATGATGATGATGATGATGATGATGATGATGATGATGATGGATGATGATGATGATGATGATGATGATGATGATGATGATGATGATGATGATGATGATGATGATGATGATGATGATGATGATGATGATGATGATGATGATGATGGATGATGATGATGATGATGATGATGATGATGATGATGATGATGATGATGAATGAATGATGATGATGATGAGATGATGATGATGATGATGATGATGATGATGATGATGATGATGATGATGATGATGATGATGATGATGATGATGATGATGATGATGATGATGATGATGATGATGATGATGATGATGAATGATGATGATGATGATGATGATGATGATGGATGATGATGATGATGATGATGATGATGATGATGATGATGATGATGATGATGATGATGATGATGAGATGATGATGATGATGATGATGATGATGATGATGATGATGATGATGATGATGATGATGCTGATGATGATGATGATGATGATGATGATGATGATGATGATGATGATGATGATGATGGATGATGATGATGATGATGATGATGATGATGATGATGATGATGATGATGATGATGATGATGATGATGATGATGATGATGAATGATGATGATGATGATGATGATGATGATGATAATATAACAATAATAATAATAAATCTCAGCTGCCGAAGGAGCCATTGACATTGTTTAGTGTTGCTTAGCTGAATCGTATATTCGCCTTCTGCTTTTCTAGATAGTTTTTACATATTTTTAGATTTATCGGATTATTAGAGTTTCAATTTATCCAGATTTTTAATGCTTTCAGCAAAAAAAAGGGACAAACACCACTCACCATGTAAAGTAATTTTAATAGGATGGAGGCATTTTATTCATCAAAATTGTATAAGTATACTACTTGTTTTTTTTTTGACTTCTTCGTTTTTGACTTCTTTCGTTTTTCAATGTGTATTTTTACTGATTATGTGAAATAAATAATAATAATAATAATTATAATAAATAAAAATAATATTTTTATAACACTATTTCCCAATGGTTCAATGGCACTTTTCAAGAATGATTCTTGGGTTCACTGCCATACTACCAAAACAGGTAGACCGCAAATTCAGAGACAAGCGTGGCTGTTGACTTCAGTGTAGCCTGCGTTGCTGGCGGGATGCGTGAGCGGGACGGAGATTCCATCGCGGGCAAAGCCCGCAAGGAATTCGCGAGCGGCAAAGCCGCGAGTGAAATTCCCGCCTGCCACATTTGGTATGGTTTTTGCTTGCCGCCCACTTTTAGCACTTTTGATGGATCAATTAAATAAGCCAATCAGAGAACGAAGTGTAACATGAAACATGAAACTAAGCCAAACAATGTTACAACACGCAAAACAGTCAACAGACTTGCGTGTAAAGAGCTACATTTGAATCCTGTGGTACCAGAGCGATCAAAGGAGGAATAAACCTATATATCGACCGCCAGAACCATAAGCTCGATCAGATAGCGGCAAGAAATATAAAAATTTCTCTAGACAATATCAGAGACAAGCGTATAGCTTTCTCGAAGTAAAGCCATGACGGCTCTGATGAAAAACTTATAAAGGCAAACAGTTCTAATCACAGCCGGGCCCGGCCGGTATCACAATATAGAATACAAGTAAGCAACACGTTCACAGAAAACGTCATATCTCCCCCAAAAGCAAATGCTTGGAGATTTAAAAACATATGTTACAAAAGAAATGACCCAAAACAATACACTAACACATGGCAAATAATTTACAGAGGTCACGGTCAAACTCGGCGAAGCGACATGTATAGAGCAGCGGAAATCATACAGCTCTATGACCTCTTAAAATTTGCCATAGCACGATTTACGGCTCTACTCTACTTTAAATTCCTCCTTATAACATAACATGAAGTGCCCCTCATAAACACGAGTGAAGGGACAAAAAGGTCGAGCGACCCAACAGAGAAGGGCAAATGTACAAATGTCACGAACCACAGAAGTTGTATGCTAGTCAACCCCATTTTACACATCATTCCCTGAAATCTCTCTCTTGTTCTTCCTTCAGTATAATTTTTCTCCTTTCCCCAGAGAGTCCAAAGCTCCCTCTATGTATTTGTTCGCATTCTCCATTTGCAAATCTGTGTATGAAAACATAGAACAAACCTTTTTCCCTGGGAAAGATGAGAGGTATAGATTAACATTTGATTGACGTTTCAGTGCTCTCAGCCAATCCGAAATTCGCGTGCACTGGTGAACGCATAATTCAAAAAACCCCACGAATTTGGGCAGGCGGGAATTCAACTGGACTCTTCACCAATCCTCTCACGGCTTCGCCACTTGCGTTCACGGCTTCGCAACCAAAACAAATGCACTCGCGCGCAAAATCCCGCCAGCTACGCAGGCTAACTTCAGTGGAAAACGTCTACGGCCGGTTCAGCTTGTTGTTTGCACTTCGGAGTCAACCATTTTAGTGGAAGCCCACAATGCTTCAACTGAACGTTTTCTATAACATTCCGCAATGATTGAGTCTAAAATGCTGCCTCTTAAGGTGGCTGGAAACAGTTTCCATTACTTTCCAAGACTTAGAGTTTGATGGGTCATTATAACCACTCTTTATCGGTAAATGCCACAATCATGGTATCAACAAACTGTCCAGTCATCGATGAACAAGTTGCTGTTATTTTTGTGGCACAATAGGTTACCATAGCAACAATATGACCGGCTAAAAACACCCTTAATTTTAGCTTTAAGCGCTGATAACTCAAAAACGAGCTCGGTGACCCCTTTTTATTATCAAATTGTAATCAGCATGATAAGATGCAACTTTTGGCAAAGTTTAAAAAAATTCTGCAAAGGGGGTTCAGAGCCACCTTAAATTTTTGAAAATTTAAGGTTGATTGGAGAGTTTGTTGATACCATGATTTTTGCATCAACTGGTATAGTGTGGTTATAATGAACCATCAAACTCTACATGTAAGTCTTGGAAAGTACTGGAAACTGTTTTCAGCCACCTTAAGCTTTCATTTATGGATTTCCCGTGAATTAGAGTTTGCCCTTTGCTATTTACAGAATATGCCATTGTTAAATAACGCACTGTAACATGACCACATGAGTTCACCTTTTTCGTCTGACAAACAAAGCCACATGACCAAAATCGTAGACGTTTTCCACTGAAGTTAGCCTGCGTAGCTGGCGGGATTTTGCGCGCGAGTGCATTTGTTTTGGTTGCGAAGCCGTGAACGCAAGTGGCGAAGCCGTGAGAGGATTGGTGAAGAGTCCAGTTGAATTCCCGCCTGCCCAAATTCGTGGGGTTTTTTGAATTATGCGTTCACCAGTGCACGCGAATTTCGGATTGGCTGAGAGCACTGAAACGTCAATCAAATGTTAATCTATACCTCTCATCTTTCCCAGGGAAAAAGGTTTGTTCTATGTTTTCATACACAGATTTGCAAATGGAGAATGCGAACAAATACATAGAGGGAGCTTTGGACTCTCTGGGGAAAGGAGAAAAATTATACTGAAGGAAGAACAAGAGAGAGATTTCAGGGAATGATGTGTAAAATGGGGTTGACTAGCATACAACTTCTGTGGTTCGTGACATTTGTACATTTGCCCTTCTCTGTTGGGTCGCTCGACCTTTTTGTCCCTTCACTCGTGTTTATGAGGGGCACTTCATGTTATGTTATAAGGAGGAATTTAAAGTAGAGTAGAGCCGTAAATCGTGCTATGGCAAATTTTAAGAGGTCATAGAGCTGTATGATTTCCGCTGCTCTATACATGTCGCTTCGCCGAGTTTGACCGTGACCTCTGTAAATTATTTGCCATGTGTTAGTGTATTGTTTTGGGTCATTTCTTTTGTAACATATGTTTTTAAATCTCCAAGCATTTGCTTTTGGGGGAGATATGACGTTTTCTGTGAACGTGTTGCTTACTTGTATTCTATATTGTGATACCGGCCGGGCCCGGCTGTGATTAGAACTGTTTGCCTTTATAAGTTTTTCATCAGAGCCGTCATGGCTTTACTTCGAGAAAGCTATACGCTTGTCTCTGATATTGTCTAGAGAAATTTTTATATTTCTTGCCGCTATCTGATCGAGCTTATGGTTCTGGCGGTCGATATATAGGTTTATTCCTCCTTTGATCGCTCTGGTACCACAGGATTCAAATGTAGCTCTTTACACGCAAGTCTGTTGACTGTTTTGCGTGTTGTAACATTGTTTGGCTTAGTTTCATGTTTCATGTTACACTTCGTTCTCTGATTGGCTTATTTAATTGATCCATCAAAAGTGCTAAAAGTGGGCGGCAAGCAAAAACCATACCAAATGTGGCAGGCGGGAATTTCACTCGCGGCTTTGCCGCTCGCGAATTCCTTGCGGGCTTTGCCCGCGATGGAATCTCCGTCCCGCTCACGCATCCCGCCAGCAACGCAGGCTACACTGAAGTCAACAGCCACGCTTGTCTCTGAATTTGCGGTCTACCTGTTTTGGTAGTATGGCAGTAAAAAAAAAAACAAGTAGTATACTTATACAATTTTGATGAATAAAATGCCTCCATCCTATTAAAATTACTTTACATGGTGAGTGGTGTTTGTCCCTTTTTTTTGCTGAAAGCATTAAAAATCTGGATAAATTGAAACTCGAATAATCCGATAAATCTAAAAATATGTAAAAACTATCTAGAAAAGCAGAAGGCGAATATACGATTCAGCTAAGCAACACTAAACAATGTCAATGGCTCCTTCGGCAGCTGAGATTTATTATTATTATTGTTATTATTATTATTATCATCATCATCATCATCATCATCATCATCATCATCATCATCATTATTATTATTATTACTATTATTATTACTATGATGGCCAAAGAAAAAGAACTTTTACGACATCATCATCATTATTATTACCATCAGTAGTTACCTTGCATATCCTAGGAATAAGTCCCACTTCCTCCTGGAAATAATAACAAAATGTAACAAAGCTTTAATTAATGAATAAAAAATAATAATATTTAATGGGTTTTAATCTAACATCCAATAAGATTAACTGCATCCCGTTAAAGATACAATAATCACATGTAGCAAGACAAATAAATGCTTGAAAAATATTACAAGACAAAAAGGATAGAAAACACACTCAGCCTGGAATGGGCCAAATTAGCTCTGATCTACTCATAAAGGCATTTGCAACATGACAGCATGCCTTTCTTTCCACTAGCACCACGTTTTACAACATTTTTGTTTGGTCAAAGGTGATGACGTCAGAACTGGAACAAAGGCTGTCACGGCCGGTTATGACTGGCACAGGAGTCAATGGGTTAAGGTATTGCGCAGCTTAGACTTACATTGGTTCCCATCATGGTATAAGTCTTCCCAGCACTTGTCTGACCATAGGCAAATATACAGGCATTGTAACCTTCAAATGCAGAGTCCAACACGCCCTGACCAAGGTCATCAAAAACCTGCAGTGACAATTCATTGACAAGTTGATATTAATACTACAGATCTGCCGTAGGGGCAAGTAGACTTTTTATTGCTCATCATGTGTCCTTATTGCACCATAGGACGCACACCTCCCAAAGCCCAACCCCTAATGTCCTTGCTTGTGGGAGGTGGGCAACTGCGGTGTAGGGGACTGCCTGTCAGGGTAAAGTACAGTGGAACTTGGGTCCCGAGGCTGCTACAGTATCTATGAAGGCCGAACAGGCACCCTCAACAAATTGGCAAGTAGGGGCTCTGGCAAATCTACAGGGGGCAGGCTGCCATCGAACAAGGCTTTTGCATTACAGGTATTTGAAATAAAATAAAAGATTAAATATGATCCTTCACTTTTCCAAAACCCTTGACAGATATAAAATAAATTTGTTGTTATACCTTATTATAAAACAAATACAAAGAACCTTGACATTTACTTTTTGTAGTAGAATTAAGCACCTGTCTAGTATGATAGTGTTTCCACTTCTATAACTGTACTGGTAATTATTAAAACTTAGTCTAGTAAGTAATAGTAATTGGACCGAGTGGAGTACAATTCAGGGAGTAATCGAGTGAGTAATTTCAAAATCGGACGAGCGCGAAGCACGAGGCCGATTTGAAATTATGAGCACGATTAGTCCATGAATTGTACGACACCAGGTCCAATTACTGATTAATCATATCTATAACAAATGTTGGGAAAAAAAATGTCTTCTAAGAACTTTTTTTGAGCGAAAACTTCCGTAGCGCTTTTCCTAAGTTTTGAAAACTGCAGAAAACATTGCTAAAGAAGCCACTGAAGCGTGCGTAATTGGCGTGAAAATCACGTGGGTATCCAATTACAGGTGTCCGATTACAAAAAGTTCAAATCGGACAGCTGTAATTGGACACCCATGTGATCGCGCGCCTATTACGTGACAAATAGGCGCACAGAGAACCAATCACGATCGAGAATTTTGTTATAGATACGATTAATAAACTAACAGCATCATCTGGCACATACCTTGTCTTGTGTTACAAAATGAGGATCCCTAGAATCAGCAGACCAGTAGGAGTGATCAAAAAAGAATTCCTTCTTGAAATCACGAGCCTTATCCCCTTCAAGTCCTATCTCACCACAAAGCTAAAATTAAAAAGAATATATGAATGAAGACAAATTAAGATAGAAACTATACACTGGTACAGTGGAACCCAGCTATAACGAAGTGTCACAGTACCGAAAAAATTGTTTGTTATAGCGGGGTCTTTGTTATCGCAAAGACCTCGTTATAACGAATTATCTGGTTAACAACAAAAATATTCGTTATCGCGGGGTAACCAAGCTGAGCAATGGGGATATACACCACTCAGAACAGTCTACAGACTTGCGCGTAAACAGCTACATTTAAATACAGCAAAGCTTTGAAGGTCAAAGTTTCCCTATCTTGACCAATACGAGTCGTGTTTGGCTTATCAGCCATTTGTATCATCATGTCGTTTTTACTTACTGAGAGCGACAGGACAAAATATCCGTTATAGCGGGGTAAATTGTGCATTGGGACCGTCAAAATCAATTCGTTTTAGCAGGGAATTTCGTTATAGCGGGGTTTGTTTCCACATTTAACTGTAATTCTGCCGGGCTTTCAAATGTTGTTTGTTATAACAGGGTCTTCGCTAAAGCGAGGTTCGTTATAGCGGGGTTCCACTGTACATCATGAGTGTCCAAAAATTTGTTACTTGCAGTGACTTTTGAATTTCCTAAAATAAATTCCCGACAAAATTCACTCATAAGCATGGACAAGTAAGCATGGACAAGTAACATTCCTTAGGAAATGGAGTCAGATAGCCTAGTAATTGCAAAATCATTAACCTCAGGCCAGGGTTGACAACCACCAGAACAAAAGAAATCCCAGACTCAATTTTTCCTTAGTTTTCACTGACCGTGAAGCAATTGTCATTGACCCTGCAGAATGACTAGTCTGGCCATGAAACAACAAAAATAACTATGGCTCAGATAATTTTTAAAAACATCCCAATGTAAGACTCTGTTGATGGAGGAGTGATGTGTGAATTTATGAACAAAAACACTGCTAACAGTAGCCATGGAACATAAATAATATTTAACAGTATTTTCCAACATTATTCATCCTTTTCAATATCCTTGTCTAAAATTTCTAACAATTTTAGCATGCACAGCATACATGTAATTATCATATTTGTGGAGGTGCACTAACTTCATGGTTAGTGTGCCTGTCTCTGGATCAAGCAGTCTGGGTTCAAGGCCTGGCCGGGGACATTGTGTAGTGTTCTTGAGCAAGACACTTTACTTTTACAGTGCCTCTCTCCACCCAGGTGTATTTAAATAGGTAACAATTCAATGCTGGGAGGTAACCCTGCGATGGACTAGCTTCCCATCCAAGGAGGAGAAGAAATATTCCTACATGTAGTTGCTTTGTGCTACAGAAACCAGAGATAAGCATCAGCCTGATGGCCACTAGGCTCATATACAGACTTATCAGCATAACAACTGAAGTTAAATCCCGGAGAGGGTACTCCCTTCTATGGGCTATATAGGTATGTGCGGCCCAAAGGCTATGGTTTTTCAGCCGTTTTGGTCATAAATAGGGTATGGTTTTTGTACTCTAGCCTTGATATGGGTATGACTTTAAGCTGAGAAGCCACGTTTTCATCATCATCGAAAAGAACATCAACAAAAGCCCTTCACAAAATTATAACACGGGTCTGAAACAGGATTTTGATGTAAGGTTCAGGTCATAATAGGGTTTCAAATTTTTGGTCAGGTCATAAATAGGGTAGGGAATATTGCAGATTTTGGTCATAAATAGGGTTAGGGTTTTGGGAAGCAGGCCACATATCCCACCCAATTTTTCTGGGAGTATCCCCCAGGAGTGAAATACATGTAAAGTTAGGTCATAAATACACCAACTAAGAGATGTTGGCTTAATATTACATAAAACCAAATTCTCAAACCTACCATAGATTGAAAAATAATAATATGGATATTTGTAAGGGGCATGAAACTGTTTCTTGCAAATTAAACATGATTCTGATTGGCTTGGAGCAGTGAAGTTAAGTGTCACACCAGCACAAAAAGTGTAACACAAGTGCAAAGTTGTAATATACCAGTAAAAATTGAAACAGAGATTTCCAAAGTTTGTCAACAGCCATGTGAGATATTTTCAAGGCAGTCAAAGTTTGCTCAATGTCTTCCAAGGATAACCAAAGATAATCATTTTGAGAACACTTCCAAAGATCACCCAAACCATTGCGTAGATTTCTGAAGAGTTCCAAAGACCACCCAAAGATTTTCAAACATGATCAGAAGTTTCGCAAATATTTTTATTTTTTATAGTTTTCTGTAAAAACAAAGATATGAGAAATGGGTACTAAATTTACCACTACATTTTGGTATGTGCAGTCAGGAGTAGGAGTAAAAAAGCCTATTT
Source organism: Platygyra sinensis (assembly GCA_019787425.1). Taxonomy (NCBI): domain Eukaryota; kingdom Metazoa; phylum Cnidaria; class Anthozoa; order Scleractinia; family Merulinidae; genus Platygyra; species Platygyra sinensis. The sequence continues at coordinate 38,612 of JAHPZR010018782.1, read as the reverse complement.
TACAATTCAAAGAGGATCAAGGAGAGAGATCCGGTACGATCGACAGATTTCAATTTACTTTTTTCAACCGGAAAAGTTTTTGACTCTATTTATTTTTACTCTTTTTTTAGTGGATTTGTGCTCTACTTAACAGTGTCGGCCGACTGTCGGTGATGTGTCGGTGATGTGTCGGTAACCTGTTGGCCGACAGTTGGCCGACAGGTTACCGACAGCCGAATATGGGAGCTATTGTTCACTATTGCCGAAAATTATAAACATTATGCAATAACTGTAAAGATTTAATGGCTACAAATCAGACTTGGTCTACCAGCTCATGTGATTTTGTTAGCCTTTGAAGAATTGACTTAATCATATGATACTCAAGGCCAATTGAAAGGAATAAAAATGCACAGTTGGAAAACACATTCACATATAAACCCACTAGCTATAGAGTACATTTATACTTAACCCAGTAAAATCATAAGACCAAAGTAAATACTTTTTTTATTCCAAATTTTTCAAAGATGGTACTACAGTAAGTGTCTAATAATTTACAGTTTGGTGGTAAAATGCTTGACAAAAGGAAACCTGTTCAATTCCATTAGCATTTATCATTTACTTATTGCTAGCAAAACCTCAAGGTTATACATATGAAAAGTAAAAACATGTTTATTAACAAATTGCTCTCAGCTGAACTTCGCCCTTTGGACACCAAATTGCAACTCTTAAAATGAGGGGTTTTCACAAAACAAACAACTTGAACACATTTAAGCTTTCGTAATTTTGGTCTAAGTGGAAGCAATCTGAATTTTTTTTTTCAAGACGAAGCTTTGTAATAATTAAGTAATGTCTATTTTTAACATGAAAATATTTATTCGATTTATGCATGAGAGCAGTTGTTTGCACGTAAATCGGGTGTGATATTCACAACGGGAAGAAAAAATTCCTTGATTGAGCACCTTTTATCGAGACAACAAAGCAATTACAATGAATTATACAAAGAAATGTTAATGCTGCAGTAGTTAAAGGATTTTGCTCCACTAACAAAAAAAAAGAAATTCTAGGAAATAATACCACGGTCACGATATGTAAAATTCGCGAATCTTGACTCGTCGACACTCGAGAGTCTTTCATCAACGCAGAATTCCTTTTCGAAAACATGGATTGAATGAACATAAATTAGTTGCCGTAAACATCGTTCTTCTGGTTTAGTCTTTGGCTTTGCATAAATAGATTGTGAATAGATGACAAATAAACCGATATCTAATCAATAAAAATACGAGGCACTTGAAAACGTCTTTCAAGTCTTTTCAGGCATTCTTAGGGCAATCACGAGAACTGCAGGTACCGAACTTTGATATTCGCACGGGGGCGTACATCACGCAGATTTCATTGACAAAAAGTTAACATCATATTAACTTTTTGACAAGGAAACAAACCAATCCTCTTGTTATTCTTTTACCAGATAAATGCACATGCTACTGCGGGTAAAACAAAAAATAAACTTGAGCGTTCGCAATATGGCAGAAAGAGCGTGTTTACTTGTAACTTGTGCTACATGTAGGCTTCTTAAAATAGAACCGATTTACCGAAGATCTGGTGATAAAGAAAATTATTATGCCATAAATCACACAAATAATAAAATCAAGTTGGATGACGGGCGAGGACGGTGTTAAAAAAATTGAATTTAAGTCACGGTGATTGAATATTTCGCTATATCATGCAGCTAACAAAATAAAAGCTTCAAAGGGCCTACCTTCGTGTTGAATATTGTTGTTTTCTGTCCTTCCATTTGAATAATACATTTCGATCCGAGCTCTAATTCCCTGTGTGAACACAGAAGGTAAAGAAGTTCATTGTTTAACATGCACACTGTGTTACATCAAAACATATCCCACTGACGAAAATGTTAGTAAAATAACGGATCATAATATTTCACCTGTTGTTCAAAGGCCGAGCGCGCACCGCAACTTTCAGCGAAGCCATAATTATTTTGTAACGAAGAAAGCGACCGACTTCGGTTCCTTTGATATATCACGTCTTGTTAGTGAGCGATCACCGTGATTTGGGTTCTCAAGAGTTTGTTACAGTTCCAAACAGCAGCATTTTTTTCCCCAGAGGTCGGAGTAAACACTCTTTATAACCTCGAACAACTAAAGCGCTTCTCTTTCAAATCTTCGTTGAATTACAACAGCTGTTTGCTCATTTAAAGTCACGATGCGCGGCACTGGTAAAGAAAATGTAATTCTTTCAATGATGGACTCTTGTTACTGTAGAAAATGTCTTTCAAAATCCTTCAGCGCAAACATCAGGTGCGTCTCCCATGAAAGATGAAAATCGAAAGTATGGCGTTACACAGAAGCGGAAATGGGAGATTTCCGTCTCTCAAAACGGTTTCTTTGAATGGAAATGGTGTTATAAGGCAGGACAGGAAAGGTTGATGTTATTTCCCGTGATAAAATCGTGGATGAAGTGCCAATCCTTCGATTAATCTTGATTTCAAACGCTCCAAGGGACGTGACCTCGTGAGAGTATCATTTCAAATTCAAAGGAAGTGGCTAAATATTTATTTCCAGTCCTTCGGCTTGACCAATGGGAATAGAGTTTGTGATATCAACAGCCAATCAGAACTGTTATTTTCCAAGATTCGATTCATCTGCAAAAGCCCGCCAAATTTACGTACTGCTTAGGTAAATATCGATCCAATGAATATCAGTGCAAGAATTACAAAATTCTAGAAATGTACAGAAAGCGTTCGGTTTTGATTTAAATGAATTTTGATGTTTTGGAGCGATATTTTGAGCGCCGCGTTAGGAATCAAAATTTTCTACTTTTGATCTCAAGAAAATGACCCTTCGCAAAGTGACGACGTGTGGAAAGTAATCCCTCACGTCTAGCTAGCACCTCTAATTCCATCCTTTCCATCCAGATCACAGGAAAGAGACAATAACAAATAGACGACAATGAATTTTAGGGAGATAATTCTCGACCTCTGCCGCAATTGTGTGGAGTTCCCCCGGACCCGGTGCGCTTGCTTTCAAACTTCAAGCAAGCCGCAAGCAATGCCAAGCACTTTTACATTCGCTAATTTCCGTTTGTCAAAAAATAAAACAACTCCGATGGTGTTGACGTACATATTTTACGGAAATACACATAATCGCTTTTTTATCTTTCCATAGAAACTGAGTCTCCTCTCTCTACAGCGTCCAACAAGTTTCAATCTGGTATTGTTTATGTGAAGTGTTTAAAAATTCGAACCTTAAAAGGAGATCTGGAAATATATTTTCTTACGTAATCACCCAGAAAAACTTTAATATTTCAAATAATTTATCGCAATTGAACTAGTTTATTCTGGAAGTCGTTTTAATTTGAATAATGATTCGAGCGTGTAATGCAGCATTTTGTTTTTTGCTGGAAGTTAAAGGAGAGGTAATAAGACTTGCTACGGCTGACTCATGGCTCTCGCAAATTACCTTTGACCACGAATAGAGAGGCCAGTTTAAAACAATCTGTATTTTATCAGCTGTTATTTTCCATGAATAAAATTAAAATACTGTAGTGAAGAGACTGCATAAAGCCACTATCAGGCCAAGAGCATATTGCTAAATATTTTTCGTGCGAACTACGTCATTCAACTTCGCTTTGAGCACCTCTGACTTCAAAATTTAAAGATTGGGTAAAAGTATTCCTGAACGACTGAGGTTTTCAGCCTTCACTGCTTAAAGAAGTTGGCTCATATTGTAAATCATCATTCATCATCAAAGATAAATTTGAATTCAGCCTGAAGCAATGATGTATTCAAGGTCAAAAAAAACCGCGCCATAACAAAGTCTGAACCAACCTGCCTGCAAATTAGCAAGTTTTTATTCATCATTGTTCAAGACTCATTTTCGCTTGATGAGTGAGTGCTATTTTAGGAAAGTATAGAATGGCGAATACTTGCGAAAGCAGCAGGTATAAATTTCACGGGATAAATCACGCTTTCAGTTGTCAAGGATATTTTGATGCCTTTTATCTTAGCGAATCTGAAATAACTAGGCCGAGAGAATACAGTAAAAATATATTCGCTATCTGACAGAGACATTGGTCGGTCCGATCTTAAATGATTTATAACTTTGGCCAGTTTTCAAAAGTTTATTTATTCATTTATTTATTTATTATTTATTATTTTTACTTATTCATCTATTCATTTCTTGTTTATTTCCACGATGCGCACTACAGGCTTCGAAGGTGCCAAGTTGTTTTTGCGAGCTTATTAAATAAAACGTTATCGCCCAATATATGTAATATGGGCTTTTATCTTTTTCTTGCGGGCTGGGCGTAGAGTAGGATTAAGAGGGCAATAACTCATCTGCAATATAAACGACAGAAAAAAGTCTCTACGTTCGTAAATTGTAAAATATAATGAGATACTGTCGTCGAATACGGTAGTTACCAGACCGGATGTGTGTATTGAATAATTCTGTTTAAAATATTTGCAGCTTTTTTCACATTAACCTCTAAAACGTCTTACATAGTGCACCGCGCCGGAAAACGAAATTTTGTCTTGCAGACTTGTAAGAGCTTTGATCGGTTCAGCCTAAAAATTTATTTTCATTTGAAGCCGGGGAGTGGTGGGGGAGTGGTGCATGGGGCTTTTTCTCGTAAAGCTCGCCTTTGCTTAGAGGCGGTCTCCTGAAATAGCCTTGGCTACGATGTAGGGCAAATGTTGATGTAGATGTAGAAGAGACGACAGCAGCGCTAGCGTGATTTGGCGGAATGTGGTACTCGGGCTGTAGGCTCCCGCCCACTGCGGCCTTTGCCGGAAATCGAACAGAAAAAAAGGCGTTCCAAAGGTTGTTCAAAAGTTGTCACAATGTATCACAAGGTTTCCATTATAACCTCGATATAGAAGGGATGAAATTCTTGAGAACAAAGGGATCAATTGACCGCAAACTTTCCACATATTCAAAGATCAAGAAACCGGAAGAGCTCAAAAGAAGCTTTATTTAGAGTTATGCGATTTGTCTGGGCATGAGTTTCCTTTAACCCTTTCACTCAGCATGATATGGGACAAATATGACACGTACAACTGCAAATTATTAACAAGTTATGATATTATTTGTTTACATGGAACAGTGTCATCATCTAAGCACGAGTACATGGAACACAAAAGTCAGGCACGCGCTCAAGGCAAACCTCAATACTTGCACTCGGACAGATCGATTTCGCGCAAGAATGCGCCGAAACATCTAAAGAAAAGAAAGCGCTTTATATAATTTCTAGAATTACGCCCCACCTTGCATGCTTTTGGGCATATGGAAATCATTGTAGGCAGTTTGTTTTCAACTTTTTGAACGTAGAAGACCCCACGAAAAACGGATAAGTTTTGTTTTACCATAGATAAAAAAAAATTGAAAGTGCTTTTCGTAAAATAAATAGGGTTATAAACTTAGTCACGCTTAAAGTATTTCCTTCAAAGTCCTCAAACCGCTGGAGTTCTGCTTTTGAAATAGGTCAAGAGTCGCGCTCTTATGACCAAACCTGCTTAATATCAAAGTCTGAGGCACGAGATTTAAAACCGTCAGTTATCTTTATGGACTTCACTTATATCGCATTGGTTCCAGTCTCCATGTTTTTGCTTCAATGGTGTAAGCTCAGGATTTTTAAATGATTTCTTTTAAGAAAATCATTATTTATATGGCTTGCTAGAGATAGAAGTTTTCCATGCTCAGACCAAGACGTGAGAGTATGCCAAGTATAGTATACTTGCCACAGACTAAAGATCAGGCGGAAAACAGAAAGCGAAATGCGATTCACGAGCGCGCTCGTGCTTGTGTATCGCGTTTCGGGCTCTGCCTATGGCTTATACCCGCTAATCCGCCTATTTTGCAGGCTAGTTGCTGACTTACATGTATTCAAATAAGATGAAAAGTTACTAAGCTACTTTTTCTGGCCGCACACACCAGCAACTGATCACAGCTCTATCCGCCGAGTAGACTAAAATATAACGAAAACAAAATTAACCAAAAACAAAACTTATGAAACGGGAAACAAGCGGAAAATAAAGAGCTGGGTTAGGTTTAGTCCAGTCCCTGAACTCTCCTTTCTTCCCGCCCCATATAGGGGCTGAACCCGGGCGGGCGAAATAACTTGCATGCGCATGCTCAGAACGCCGCCATTTTTTTCCCCCAAATCGGGGGAAAACCATATTTGGAAAATATGGAAAATACAAAGAAAGGAAAGGAAAATACATAACAGTTAACCCCAGCCGTACGGTTAGCCTTTCTGTGTTCAGTTTCTTCATATTTGGAAGTATTTTCCAGATTTAGCTTGTGGCGCGATTTTCTGAATGATAATATAGAAGCAACAATTTCTGCATTCACATTGATTAAAAACATGTCAATCAATCCTAAATCAGTGGAATTTCAACAGTGCCACGCTAAACCACATTCGATTTGTTTTTTTTATCACAATATCAAAGATAACTAAAGAAATCTTTGCCAAGATTTGTTGACAATTGAAAACACCGACTCGGACTTCAAAGTGCACGCGCTGCATTATGCAAATGAGCTACTTGTACGCGTCAATTTTTTTTTCAATTTTTTTTTTCAATTTTTATTTATTCCACTTTATATTTAAAAGTACAGTCAGTCTCCGCCCACAAATAGCAAAGGCTAATCGCGGTGGGCGGTGCAACACACAGTCCGTGGTTAACGCACAGTTCGGGTCAGGCATTCCTGTCAAAAACTTTTGCAAAATCGCTCAACATACAGAAACAATACGAAAAAATGTTTGGGAAAAGAGTTATGACGCGTACTCGTTGTTGCTAAGAGTACAGACCATGATAAAACCATATTTCGATTTTTACGTTTTTATGTTTTTTACGACAATATCAACGTCAAAGAAAAAGTTTTCTTTCAGAGCGAGCAGCGCGACACATTGACGCGAGCGGCGTGGTTGGGACCTGGCCTGGGGTCATTCTCGTCCCCAGAGCCTACGATCCTTCTGGCCTGTGGTTGGGATCGAGAGCTCTGGTTTGGTCCAAAACCGGAAGTCCACGATTCACGACTTCTCGTTAAATCTCGCAAATCTGATTGGTTGAGAATGCAAAACGAATACTCTGCGCATGCTCCAAAAATCGGGTGTAGCCAGAGCTCTCGATCCCAACCACAGGCCAGAAGGATCGTAGGCTCTGGGGACGAGAATGTCCTGGGGTGCTTACCATTTACAAAAACCATCCGGTTGGAAATTTCAGGCATAAACATAAAACAATTAAGTGCAAAGTTGCGGGAGTGAGAATCACTATAAAATATATCCACATCAGCTAGAGAGACTTAAAAGAGCAGAAGAACAGCATCACCTCATATCACAGCCCATATTTTCTGAAGCTTCCCAAACGGAATGGCGCGAACCATTTGATTTTCCAACTGGAATTTCCGGTTTTCCCATGTAAATGGTAAGTACCCTGCTGGACTCTTCTTTCGCCCACCCGGGTTAAGGACGTTCGCGCCCAAAAACTTCCCACGTACAGATTTTTTAAAACTTTGACTGCAGGTAGAAAATGATAAGATTAGATGAAAAACGTAAAAAAAATCGGGGGTCACCGAACTCGTTTTGAAGATAAGGCGCATCACAGATCATAGCATTTCAAGGATTTCCAGCCACTGAGGCGATTCTGGCCGGATTCATTACTATCGGCATATATTTAAGTTGGAGAATCATATCCAAGTTATGTGTGTTTAACACAGCATATATAGGCCTATTTGATAGATCTTTGCTATATATGCCATTAAATCAGCTAGAATTAGCCTTAAAAAAATACAACTTCTAAGTTACGCACACCTGTATCCATGTGCCAATTCGACCCTATTTGAATAGTATATGAGAAATAATTAAAACTTCCCACGTACAGATTTTTTTTGTTTTTTAGTATAATGGAAAGAATCAGAAAAGGAAGCGATCTGCCGAAAAAAAAGTGGGGGTCACCGAGCATCCAACCAAAATATTCGCACACACAGTTAACGCAAAGGTAATCAGCTCTGTATTTTGTTGAGTTTTCGACTCGGTGCGCGCGCTTAAAAATGACGTGGCACGCGCGTGACCAATGAATAGCGTGCGCACTAGAGATGCGCAGTAGCAATGGGCGCGAACGTCCTTAAGGTGGCTGAACACAGTTTTTGATACCTCTGTTTCATTTACATTTTTCTCTAAAACCCTTGATCCTTTGGTCACCAAAAATGGCAGCAAGCAAGTTAACAACACAAACTTCAACTTTTTGATAATTAAGCTGACGTATGTACCGTTGCCATGGCAACATTATCAAATATAAACAGGTGTTTAAAATCGGTTTTGTTTATTTGCAGAAAATCTAGTCATTAGATTTTCTTTATAATTTGCATGCAACAAGCTTGTAACGATACTCGCAAGTTAGCGCTATTTTAATAATAATTTAACAAACAGATCTTTAATTATCCCTCTTTGAAGGTTCACTGGCATATCTTGAATTTCCTTTGTTAAAGTTCAATTTTTTTTCAATCCTCCAGTTACTTATTTCCTAAAGTATTTTCGTGCCAAATTTCGTGAAATTCTAATGAGTGGTTCTCGAGAAATAAGCGCCTCCGAGAAGTCAATTTTTCACTCAATCGCACTTTTTTCGACTTACTACGCATGCGCTGCATTTAACTGGGTTCTTTTAGGAACAAAGAAATAGCAGAGCTGAGTTCTTTGCATCGTTACCTTTCTAACATACCTTTGTAATAAAAGAGTAAAACCATCAATTCAATACATTGTGTTCATTTGTGAAGAAAAAATAGTACAGATAGCGCAGACATTGAGCAAATAAAATGATCGCTCTATTTATGCCATGTTTGTTTTTATGCAATACTTGTGCGCGCGCTGAATCCCGTTAGCAAGAGCGCGCGCCAAAACTGTGTTCAGCCACCTTAAGCCCCTATTAAGGGGCGGGAAGAAAGGAGAGTTCAGGGACTGGACTAGGTGAGGTTCAGCCTGTCGTCGATCGTCACAAGAGAACCAAATGTTGACTGTTAGTAGACTGGTGACTAGACTGCATTAGCATGCTGCTCAACGCTAATTGGTGAATCATTGTCACATGATCGTAGCGCGCAATTTTCAGTCGAATAGTCAACATGGCGGCTTCGTGAGCTCAAAAAGAGGATGAACGATGAAATGTGGAATTCTTTGCCAAAATGTAGAATAAAAGCCAGGAAAACGAGTCCGTACATTCGTTGTGTAAGGCTGTGTAGAAAGAGCCGTTTTTGTTTGGCGAAGCTTTGGACAGTGATGTTAAATGAAGAAATCAAAAGGGAATCAAGCGACGCTGTTTCAAACCAGTTGGGGTCACTCAGCTCAATCTTCCACGTCGAGAAATCCGAATTCGAACAGGAATGAACCGAATACCAGTCAAGCTCATATGGGGGCTTTCAGTGTATTTGATGCAAACGAAATGGTGGAGTTGGGGGATGATGAAGACGACGATGAATTACTGGCTGCTGCAGAAGGAATCGTTCCTTTCGACGAGGCGAAGTTCCGAGCTAAATACAATGGCGGTGAACAAGCGAAGGTAACTAACATTTCATGCAATCCGGATGATGCTGAAGTTATTCCTGGCTTCGATCTCGAAGCTGGAAATGTTTGGATCTACCCAACGAATTATCCTATAAGGAATTATCAGTACAATATTGTAGAACAAGCCCTGTTCAAGAATACTTTAGTGACTTTACCAACTGGTTTGGGAAAGACTTTTATTGCAGCTGTCATCATGTACAACTTCTATCGGTGGTACCCCCAGGGAAAGGTGATATTTATGGCACCCACAAAACCACTGGTTGCACAGCAAATTGAAGCTTGTTACAATATTATGGGGATTCCACAGTCGGACACAGCTGAGATGACAGGTAATACGTTTTCCCATTTATTTTATTTATACAAATTAAATGGCTAAATGCACTGCGTCCTGTTATATGAAAACATTAACTCACTGTGATTGGCTGAGAGCAACCTGATTTGATTTAATTTTTAATTTGCATTGCAGTTAGCCTGCGTTGCAACAGTTTTCTTTCTGGGCGAAGAGATTGAACAAGCAAGTGAGCTAGCGTGCGAGTGAGGGAGTGTGCTGGGGTGAGCAAAAATTGGGGAGAAGTACATGTAGAGAGGGGTGAATGAAAACAGGGAGGGGGTGGGGAGGAAAGGAATTGCTTGCAGTCAATCCCAAACAATTTGCTGAACTCCGTTCACCCACTAACTTGGAGCAATAGTAGCCCGTCAAACAAAAAGTGGAGATTTGACATTCATGCATAATCCAACATCCAGAACATGACAAGATCAAAATACAGATTGCTGAGTTTGAGGAAGCTTTCATATTTTCTGTTCAAGAAATGTTGAAAGTTCTTTCTCATAAATGCAAAGACGTCAATCTAAAACCAGAGCAAGAAGATGCCATTAGACTCTAGTCTGTGGACCGAATATCTTTGCAATCTATTTACAGTGGCACCCCGCTATAACGAATCCCGTTATAACAAAGACCCCATTATAACAAACAATGTCGCAATGTGGAATTTATCCCGATATAATGAATATTTTGTCCTGTCACTGGCAGTCAGTAAAAACGACATGATGGTACAAATGGTCGACAAGCCAAACACGACTCCTATTGGTCAAGATCTAGGGAAACTCTGACCTTCAAAGCTTTGCTTTATTTAAATGTACATGTAGCTGTTCACACACAAGTCTCTAGACTGTTTTTTGTGGTGTACATCACATTGTTCAGCTTGGTTCAGCTTGGTTACCCTGCTATAACGAATATTTTTGTTGTTAACCAGATAATTCGTTATAACGGGGTCTTCACTATAACGAACATTTTGTTCCGTACCGTGACGCTTCGGTTCCTGAATACTTGTGGAAGTGAAGGAGAAAGTTTCTGTATGTATTCTTATGGTCTGCCCAGAATAAAATGGGGTTAACAGGCTTGCATGTATTATGCACATCTATTGAGCCTCCTGGCTGGTTGATTCAGTAGAACTGTCAAGTACAGTACATGTATGTTGTTTCACTTACAGTGTTTCATCAGAAACTGATGTTGCATTACTTTGAGAAAGCTACACATTTGTACAGAGAAGTTTGTTTCTTTTATCA
>JAHPZR010018782.1:17500-22500 GCA_019787425.1 Platygyra sinensis | reverse complement strand
TCAATGTATTTTAGTTGTATTTTTTTAAAAAAATGTATAACCACTTTGAGGTTTGAACAAGACAGGTTTCGATACGGCCCTGTGACATTGTCATTGTTACAATTATTCACTGTTAACCTGAATTAAACTGATTACAGCAATGACGTTTATTTTAGGTTTACTTTTTGTCCTTTTTTGTTTTTCCTTTTGGTGTTTCTTTTTGCTTTTCTAAACATCATGTTAAATATTCAATAAAACCAATAAAGTACAAAAAGTAAATGTTGTTTAATTGTATACACTTTTAAACAGTGTAATAAACAAATTTAATACAAAGTAGTTTTTTTTGTGCTCAGCTTAACATGGCTAGTTTACAGTATAGGGAGAAGGATGAATGACAAAAAATAAAATTGTTGTTTAGTTGTATACACTTTAACAAGTGTAAATAAACAAATTTAATACAAAGTAGTTTTTTTTGTGCTCAGCTTAACATGGCTAGTTTACAGTAATAGGGAGAAGGATGAAGTGACCCTGGCTTACCCTGCAGATTCAGTAGATGATTTCCAGCATAATTTCTCAATAGTAGCCTAAGGGAGAGATTCAACCTTCTCCTTCCATAATTTACAGTAAGGACACTCGAACCGTGAACACTTGACATTTTTCTGTACATTTTTTTTTTGACAATTAAGAAATAATGGCTCTGCTTACGATGTATAGTGTTACATGTTTCGCATTTTGTAAGTGTAAAAACATTAAATACTCTTATCAAAAGGTCGAGCCCGCATTCTATAGTCTTTAAAAAAATGTACAAACAAATATCAAGTGTTCACGGTTCGAGTGTCCTCACTGTAAAGGTGAACAGAATCAGCAATGAAACTTAGCTGTTATGTAGGTATGTACAGTTCCTATTGAGCTCGAGGCTGGTGACAAGACATTGTGATTTTATGATGTTACCGGTAGGTATAAAGCCATTGTTTCCAAGTGGCACTACCTTGGATTTCGTGAGTTTTTCCATGACATCTAAAACACCAACATCAAAAAAGGTGGAAACAATCAAAATATAAGTTGTGTTAGTAACTTAGATATTGAGCTTGGTGGATCTGCAACGATCTCATTTAGTCATCAGTTCAGTCAATATTCTTAATATTCCCATTAACATTTCTTCTTTCTTTAACAACACCTACAGTACAGGTCAGAGATAAGCGGGCCTATGCACACGCAAAACGCACGCACAATTTTTGCGCAAACGCGTGTCCAAAAACACGTCCCGAAAAACGCCGTTTGCGCGCATTTGATGCGCGTATTTCCTTTTGTTATTCACTCTCATAACTGTGCTTTGTGTGGCATTCTTCTGCAGAACAAAAACGCAAGACAAAGGCAGTTCCCTACAGTGCCGCTAAAAAAAATATCTCCGCCGAGAAACAAACAGCCGATCGCACGTTGTTGGTGTACAGTCGCTAATCATTGACAAATGTCCGACTTTTCTCAAATATTTTTGTTATGGACTGAATGTAAACGAAAACAATCCTAGCCACCAATTCTCTGTTATAACGGCTTGTGGTGTTTGCTTTTGAATCTTCTCTCTTCTGCCGGGTTTAGCGAGGAACAAAGAACAAAATTTACACAACTCCTGAAAATTCTCGTGCACGGGCTACATTTTCAATCCGAAACTGCGCAGAGTTTAATTCAGCGTTTACAACGTGTCTCATGTTCGTTTTGTTTCCCAGTGTAATCGTGTCAAACCTTCCATTCTCTATTGTTCATTTTCCTGCTATCAAGCACTTGAAGAAAAAATATATTAACTTCAGAGGAAAACCTTTCTTCTTCTGATTCACCACACTATGATTCACCATGATATTTTAGCTGTGGGAACCAAAGATTGTGGTTGCACAGGGGGCCCATACAAGCAGTGTGTCTGTTTATAGTTCGAAATATAAAGAAATATTAAGAAATATAAAGAAATATACCGAGTGGATCTTCTCCCGGCGTTTTAAATGGCCTTCCCAAAGTACATAAGACTGGTTGTCCTTTCCGCCCTATCGTTTCATCGGTTAACACCTATAACTACAATCTCGCTTCTTACCTTGTTTCCATACTTCAGCCAATCTCGACCAACCAATATACTGTCAAAGACTCTTCTAGCTTCGCGGATTGGGCCAAAAAGTACAAGCATAACAATGGAATAATGTGCTCTTTAGACGTCTCCTCCCTATTTACAAATGTGCCACTTGAGGAAACACTAAACATTTGTCTAGATAAATTATATTCTCTTGCTGATCCTCCGGCTTTGCCCAGGGTTGTTTTACGCAAGCTATTGGAATTTGCCACCAAGAAGAGCCACTTTCTTTTTGACGGGAAATACTACGACCAAATTGATGGTGTTGCCATGGGTTCGCCATTGGGCCCTGTCTTAGCCAACATTTTTATGTGTGATTTTGAGGAAAAGTGGTTGATGAACGCCAAGGTTAGTCCTTTATTTTGGAATCGGTACGTGGATGACACGTTCACCATGTTTCACAACAAAGACAGTGCAAATGAGTTTTTGCACTACTTGAACAGTTGTCATAACAATATTAAATTTACCATAGAATTTGAACAGAACAATGCAATTCCGTTTTTGGACATTCTTGTCACACGTAATCAAAATAACACTTTCATGACATCCATCTACCGAAAGAAAACTTTCACAGGTCTCTACACGAAATGGGATTCCTTCACTCCACGAAAGTACAAAATAAACCTCATCCGCTCCCTCACTTATCGCTACTACCGTCTTTGTTCATCTGGTTCCTTGCTACAATCTGCCCTCAGTTCCAGGCCGAATTATAATCGCCCGGCTTGCAAATCGAATACCAGATAAACTGAAAGGTTGACGCTTCTTCTCGAGGTATTCAATCGAAGATCCATTCAAAATCCATGCAAGCGCTAACCGCTGAGTAATTTTCGAGAAATGCAGCTTTCCAAGCGACCAGCATCCGCGGCTGAGATTTGGTGTGCTTAAGAGCAACGGTCACACTGTTTGCTCAACACTGATTGGATGCGAAAATTACTCGGCGGTTAGCGCTTGGATTTTGAATGGATCTTCTCTCCATCCTTGTCTCCTTCTATAACGTGTAGTAACAGTCAACGCAAAACCCACCAAATCGCTCAAAATTAGCCATTTTGAGCCGCAGAGACGACAATACACAACAACTGAGGTAGATTTACTTTTAACTTGAGCTTTATTACTCGATGTAAGTAAATGATTTTAAGAATCTTCAATATTCCCATACATTGTCGTAAAAACTTTTGTTCTTAGGCCATCGTAATTTGATCAAAAATAAGACACAAACAGCAGTGATAAACATATTGAACTTGTTCAGTTTGACTTGACGTTTCGTATGCACTCTACATACATTTTCAAAAGTAACCGTTGAAATTTAAAACAGCTATTTATATATATAACAAAGCGGGTGAGGGGACTGGAACCTAGATTAAGCAAATACTTAACAGTAAAATATAAAATATATATATATATAAAAAAAATAACAGATTAATAAAGCATCAACCTTTCACTTCCGACGTTGACGTTGAAAGCTGGTTGAAGTTCTTAAATAAATAACGTCTCTTTTATCTTACAATGATAGTCTGTTTTGCCCTTCGCTAAAATATCAAAATGATCCCATTTGATGTTATGTCCAGTGGCCTTGACGTGGTCAGCAATGGCTGAAGCATTGTCATTTTTAGCGAGGGCCTTAAAATGTTCGGTTTTTCTATCGTGAAGCCGTCGTTTAGTTTTACCGATGTAAAAACCATTACAATCCCAGCAATTTGCTCTGTAAATAACTCTGGATTGTTGTGAACGATTAATACGGTCTTTGTAAGGAAAGAAAGATTTTATACATCGAGTGCTCTGAAAAACAATCTTAAGGTTAACACAAGAGTAGAATTTGTACACACAAGATTTCAGGCGTTTAGCGACTTGGTTGCTTTGCAAACCTAAGTAGGGAAGTAGGACAATGACATCTTTCTTGGGAACAGTAGACACAGGGTTGCTATGCTGGTGTTGTCTGTTTTTGTTCAAAACATCGTTGATATGATAGTTGATTATGCCTTGTGGGTAGCCGTTCTGAAGAAGGAGTTTTCGAAGATCATTGAGGGCAGATTGTAGCAAGGAACCAGATGAACAAAGACGGTAGTAGCGATAAGTGAGGGAGCGGATGAGGTTTATTTTGTACTTTCGTGGAGTGAAGGAATCCCATTTCGTGTAGAGACCTGTGAAAGTTTTCTTTCGGTAGATGGATGTCATGAAAGTGTTATTTTGATTACGTGTGACAAGAATGTCCAAAAACGGAATTGCATTGTTCTGTTCAAATTCTATGGTAAATTTAATATTGTTATGACAACTGTTCAAGTAGTGCAAAAACTCATTTGCACTGTCTTTGTTGTGAAACATGGTGAACGTGTCATCCACGTACCGATTCCAAAATAAAGGACTAACCTTGGCGTTCATCAACCACTTTTCCTCAAAATCACACATAAAAATGTTGGCTAAGACAGGGCCCAATGGCGAACCCATGGCAACACCATCAATTTGGTCGTAGTATTTCCCGTCAAAAAGAAAGTGGCTCTTCTTGGTGGCAAATTCCAATAGCTTGCGTAAAACAACCCTGGGCAAAGCCGGAGGATCAGCAAGAGAATATAATTTATCTAGACAAATGTTTAGTGTTTCCTCAAGTGGCACATTTGTAAATAGGGAGGAGACGTCTAAAGAGCACATTATTCCATTGTTATGCTTGTACTTTTTGGCCCAATCCGCGAAGCTAGAAGAGTCTTTGACAGTATATTGGTTGGTCGAGATTGGCTGAAGTATGGAAACAAGGTAAGAAGCGAGATTGTAGTTATAGGTGTTAACCGATGAAACGATAGGGCGGAAAGGACAACCAGTCTTATGTACTTTGGGAAGGCCATTTAAAACGCCGGGAGAAGATCCACTCGGTATATTTCTTTATATTTCTTAATATTTCTTTATATTTCGAATGTAA